>PVJA010009442.1:0-60664 GCA_004027025.1 Myocastor coypus
ATATATATTAAATATAAATATATGCATTCATATATATATACATATATATGGACCATGATTAATCTTTTAAGTGAACAAAGCAGATGAGAAAAAAACGGTTCAGTCAGAGCGAACTCTAAGACATAAGGTACAAAGTTAATAGCAGAATGGTGCGAATATTATAGGTGCATGGATGAGGAAAAGATAAGATTAAAAGATATTTGAAAGGAAAAATAGATGTGTCTGAGAAGGATTTACTGGAAGAAAGTTATTTTTTTATTTTCTCCTAGGCAAGCTAGATACTAGGTACAATAATGGTGTCTTTTCCATATCCTGACTTACGCATCTTAATTATGATGTCTTTTGGTTCACACGGAATCATTCCAGGGAGTATTACTTATGAGATTATCATGACTGTTTTACATGTGTAGCAATTTACTTTAAATCTTTTCTTGCTATGTTTTTTCCTTCATAGTTCCAACAAATAATTCAGTTATTTTGTAATGCATATTTTTTTTTTTTTGTCTATTTCTCCATAATTCCTTGAAAGAAGCATCTCAGTGCCTTTTTTTGCTATTCGATTCAAGGTAGAAGCACAGCGCTGCCCGGCTTTGGGAAACGCACCACAGTGCTTCTCACGGCATAATTACAGACTGCTTCTGGTAGCCCAGGTAGTGGCAGACGTTGAGGGATGACCACTCCAGATCAGCAGGAACCACCCACATGGCTGCGCAGTGTCCTCCACATTCACCAGCGATGGATAAAGCTGATTTTCAGCTCTGCTTGTGATTTGCCCTTCCCTGCTGTTAAGAAAACATCATTCTAATTCACAGAAAACCTGGTGTGAGAAATGCCTAAAATCTGTTCATTGTCATTGTTATTAATTTTCAGCTGTCTGAAAATAGTAATAAGTATAGGGAGGGCTTTGGAATTAGGTCCTCTAAGTATAAACATTGAGTACCTTTCTTTGAAGGCTGCTAGGGAGAGACAGTCAGAGAAAAACTTACAACTGCTTTTCCCACCCCACTCTATCACTCCATCTGCTGTAATGAGTTACAGAAAAATTGTAGCACTGTTTCTCTTCACTAATTTCTATCCTTAAGATATCATGAACCATGATTTTATCATTTGACAATGCTGCTTAAGCATTAATGCATATTTATGTCTAGAATGGAAAAGCAGAAGAAAAACAATAATAATAGAGAAATTTTAAAAATATATTGCATACTTTAGGATATAACTGAAATTTTATAGTATATTCTTTAATTAATCTTCTGGAGGAAAACATAGGTAGAAATCTTAAAGGCATATGGGTAGGTAGAAAGTTCATGAACAAAAACCAAACATCGGAAATACTTCAAAGAATAAATAATTAAGATCTCATCTTTTTGGAAACTATCTGCACCTGCAAGTATATCTCTAACATAGTAAAAAGAAAACAAAACAAAAAAATTATAGCCAATAGTTCCTCAGACAAAGGCCTTCTATCTAGGACACACAAAAAATTTTTAAAAATCAGGTCCCTCAAATTTAAAGGCCCAATTGAAAAATAGGCATTTGAGATGAATATGCACTTTTTTTTTAATATACACTTCTTGGAGGAAGAAATGCAAATGACAAGTATATGAAAAAATGTCAACATCACTGGTCATTTGAGAAATGCAAATTAAAGCAACACTGAGATTCCATCTCATCCCAAAAGGAATGGCTAACATTAAAAAGCCAGCCTATAAAAAGTGCTGGAGAGGCAATGGAAGAAAAATAACTGTTTTCCACCGTTGGTCAGAGCACAGACTGGTACAACCACTGTGGAAATCAGTGTGGAGATTCCTTGTAAAGCTAGGCTTGGAGGTCCCATTCAAGCCGGCAATTCCAATTCCCCTCCTGGGTATTTTTCCACGAGAACTGAAAACATCATACCACAGCTATATTGTGCATCCATGTTTATAACAGCACCATTTTTCATAGCTAAATCCTGGAAACAACAAAGATGCCAGTTAATTGAAAACTGTATAAAGAAGATGTGGCATTTTTATACAACTGAGTATTATTCAGCTGCTAAACAGGATAAATTTGAGTTTTTGCTGGTAAGTGGATGGAACTAGAGATGATATTCTTAGGTGAAATATATCAGACCTGTATATACAAATATCACATTGTTTCCTTAGTATGAGAAGCTGAAAGACAAAAATGCAATCTGAAGGGTACAATTGATACTGGGACAAGAGCATAAACTTATTTTTAAAATTTTATTAATTTTAATAACCAAGAAATAACAATGGGACAGGTCAGTACTACAGCCACAATAATTAATAAAATGCATGTTATTGTCTTCACAGTAGTTTTTCAGAGTACAAGATGCAAACATCATAACTTTTCTAAACACTATTATTAACACATGGTTTTCCCTACTGTAAGAATTCTAAGGAAGAAATAAAAATAGGAAGGCATAAACTTATTTAAAAGAAAAGAATTACTGAGTTGAGGAGAAGGATAAGAGAGGGAGTGGGGAAAGGAGATTTAACCATGTATGTAAGCAGAACAGTTTGGGCAACTGTATTGTGCATTTCTGGTGATCTATGGAAAGAAACAACTAATACTTTAATTTGTTTTTTCTCATTTTTTAATTTTTTGTACTGCTTCTCTTCTTAATTCCTTATTCTTTTTTTCTTTCTTCTTCAATTTTACCTACATATAGCTGATTATATGAATAACTGGTTAGAAGACAACACTATGTATTACAAGAAAAACTGTGAAATCTATATTATTTTGTTAAGTGAAAATCTGTATCAATTGTAACTTTTGAGTTTTAATTCTCATTTGTGCTCTCTTTAAAAGTTAAAAAAAAAGAAAACTGACTCCTCTTATATTAATAATTGTTTTAATCATAATTTATTTTGTGAACTTATATGCATATTATGCATATGCTTCGTGTGAAAAATACACTCTTTTGGAAATAAAATTCATCAACAATATTATGGCATTATGATACCTTGAATTTTAATTATCATTAATGTGAATTCAAAAGGCCTTTTTAAACCATACTGGCTTCCATTTCATTTAATGAGGATGTTTGTGTTTGTGAAAACTAGCATAATTTCTGTTATGGGTAATATTTTCCATTTTCATATTATAACCCTTCCTGGTTTCTTGAGATTGTAAACTACTATTTTCCAATAGTTTTTTCTTTTACAATTATAACTGTATAGCCCAAATTCAGGTTTTAACTGCCATTATGTCTTGTACCAAAATTTAATCAGTGTTACCAAATTTTTCAACAGGATGTTTATCATTTACCTCCAAAAATGTTTCAGTTCTCATGAAAATTTTCTGCAAAGGAATGAAATGTCTGAGGTTAAACTAACCAAATGAAAGCCCAGTGAAGTGGATATGTTAGTTAGCTTAAGTTGCTTTTAGCTGTTTGAACTTTGACATTGGTGTAGGCATTCCTGCAGCAGCTTTGCTTTGTGCGTATTTCTACAGAAAACTTCAACGCATCTCTGAAACTCACAAAAAGTATGTTAAATATTTAATAAACCCAAAGTTTTAGTGAAGCAAATGACTCTTCTAACTTTATTTACATTAACCCATTGATACATTGATTCTAGGCCTTCTGCCGTTCTAAGTAATAACGTTGGCTTTTTTTTCGCAAATAATGTCTTTTTGACACCTTCTAGTATTGACCTAAACATGTAACATACTATAATGCTAACTTGATTTGACACATAATACCATAAATTATTTCCTTTAAATTAATATTTATTTGTGTGAAATAAAGAGCATTACATAGGAAAATCTCTGTATCATATCTTAACTATATATGAGTGAATTCATCTCTGTAGTATATAATGAAGTTGCTCCCAAGACTATGTTCTATTTTGGTCTTATGGAGTCTATGAAGAGATTTCTTTTAGAAGACAAACTTCTAGATCTCATCTATCTCTTTTATGTCATAAATGTGAGAGCCCCAATCATTCTTCCTCTGTGCAACTTGCACAGCAATATGTGAAGTAGAGATGCCACCTTAAACCTAAGTAATGTGTCCTTGTTAGAATCCTACATCTTTAAGAAGGTTACTAACAAAAACACATTCCCAGTGTCTCAGTACTTCTCTCATTGCTGGAATAGTTATTTAACACTCAAAATGAAGGAAGAAAAGGCTTATTTAACTCACAGTGGAGATTTCAGTTCATACTCAGCTGGTTCTAAGACAGAGTGGCACCCTCTTTTCCCTCCTTACACTGTAATGGGAATTATGTACCCCATGGCAGATGCAGCATCTACATACACAATAATCAATCACAAACTTCAGAAGGTGCATCATGAGGCTTTGGGAGGGACACCCAGACACAAACCATAATACCAAGCATTAGGAAATTCACTCAACACAGAGGGAAATTTTTTACTTTTTACATATTCTATGACACAAAGTAGATTCCTTGAAGTTTATGGTTAGAAGGAGAAACATAAGCTCAGTAAGTTTTGAAGCCTAGAAATGATTGCTTTAAACAGCAAACACTTTAATATAATTTCCTGATATATAATACAGTTTAAGTCTGTATAATTTTATATGTACATATACATATAATGCAATGAAATTATTTTTGTAATGAGATATCTGTTTAGATTTAACATTGGTCTCAAGAAATTTGTACTAAAGCAAATTCTCATACAGCACATTAAATTATTTTTATGAGTCATCCTTTACTTTTATACACTGAAGAAATATATATATATATACATGTATATACATGCATATGTACAAAATATGCATATAATGTATAAGGAATATACATGTATTGAATATATAAACAAATGCTTTGCTTTCTTACCATATATATGTATTCAGTTGATTTATAGCTCTCTCTGATAAGTTATTTTAGCAGATAATTTTTTCCTTTGGTCTATTTTATAAGTAGTTGTGGTTTGTTAAAAAAGTCAAACCTACCACATGGAATTTTGAATATCAAATCTAAGTGATACAAAAAATTGAGAATTCATATGCAGAAACAGTGCAGCAGAAACAGACCTTATTCCTTTGGCAAAACCATTAATTCAAGTAACTCACTGACTTAAGTTCCAACAGTGATACATGCTTGTAACCTAAGTACTCTGGGAGAATGCATTAGGAGGATTACAAGTTTAAGCCTAGCTATGACAACTCAGTGACATTACACATAAAAATAAAAATAATAAGGAAGGAAAAAGAGAAAGGTGAAAGGAAAGAAAAATGAAGGGTTCAGATTTCATTGCTTTATGATGGCTTTGGGTTCAATCTCCAGTCCAAGAAAAAAAATAAAATAAATTTTTCTACATTATTATAGACCTGAATATGGAATGGAAAAACTGTAAATCTCCTAAGGAAAACATCTAAGTAAATTTAGATATGGTGCTGAATTTTTAGGTACATCGGTCAAAATTCATTACTAGTACCAGTGATCCAATAATTAGTAGGCAGAAATTGATTAAAATTCTACTTAGTGAAAGATGCTGTGAATGTCCTAAAAAAGCCAATGTACTAAATCAATATTTGTTTGTTTTTGTTTTTGTTTTGAGGGACTGGGGTTCAAACTCACCACCGTGCACTTGTCAGGTGTATGCACTTGTGCCTCGGAGCTGTCTCCCCAGCCCCACTAAATCAATATTAATGTACTGAAAAAGTTAAGACAAAGAGAGAAGAAAGATGTTCAAAGGATGCAATGGATAATACATAAAACTGATAAAACACAACTGATAACAATGACAAAACATTGTTATCAGAAGTATACCATGAGCTTTTAAGATGCAATGAGTCAAAATTTAAATAAACTAATATTAGGCCGTTCAATATCAATAAGGAGCAACAATAAGATGCTATTTTAAAATCCTGGTCTTTTTAAATTTTCCTTTTAAATATGTTGTCTGTAATTCATGTGTCTTTGCCATCCGTAATGACCACATTCACTGCAGGGAACTGGGCCACGTGCACACCGCCTACAATAGCCTTCATTTTCCTCCCCTCACCACTCCCTTTTATTTTTCCAGCATCAGCTGTATTCATCTTAAATATTTTATGAAGTTAATTATCATTTGTCCAGGTTGAGTCACGCAAATAGGCCAAACCACACATAATATAAGTGGGAAAATTTTACTAACTCAAGGTATAGTTTTAAAAACAGAGGTATTTATCCGTGGCACAGCGAATATCTGTGAAGTGCAAGGTCCTTTCCTCAATTCCTGGTTAAAAAATTTACAAAATCCAAGTAGAGTTTCAGATGCAGCATCTCCGACAGATTATAATGCATTTTCTCTCTTTGGTTCCAGCTATCATACATTTAAATAGACATTATATATATATATATATATATATATATATATATATATATATATATATATATATATACATACACACACACACACACACGCACACACACACACACACACACAGATGTGAATGATGTAGATACAGAGATTTTCATATAAGAGAAACTGTCCATATTTAAGTTTGTGTGTCTGAGTTACTGCATTTAACATTATGGTTTCAAGGTGTATCCATTATCCTATAAAGGGCTTAAGTTACAATTCTTTATGGCAAAGTAGTGCTACATTGTATAGAAATACTATATTTTCTATCTGTTGAGCTGTTTATGGATATATGCTGTTTCTATGTTGTAGCTCTTACGAATTGTGCTGCTGTGATCATGCGCATGTGTACATCTCTAAGATATGATATCTTTAATTCTTTAGGCAAGTTAACTAGAAGAGGAATTGCTGTGTTAAACACAATTTCTATTTTTAGCTTTTGAACAATCTCCATACCTATTCTGATAGCTCTCATGTCATCTTAGAGTATACTCAACCATATAGGAGGGTACTGTCCCCCTACAAATCTCATCAACATTTATTATTGGTGGATATTTTGAATGTAGCCATTGTTTCAGGAGTGAGATGGAAAATCAGTATTGTTTGAATCTGCATTTCTCAAATGACCAATATTATTGAAAGGTTTTTTTTTCTCTATTTTTACTATCTGTATTGTTCTCCTGCATTTATTCACCTGAAAAGTATCTGCTTATTTCAGATACTAGTTTCTAATTGGGTCTTTAAAATTGGAATGTATAATTTTTTGAAATCTTTGTTGTAGATATTAGTCCTTTTTTTTTTAACAGCTGGCAATTTTTTTTCCCACTGTGTAGGTCATCTTCATTGTTAGTGACTTCCTTTGCTGTGTAGAAGCTTTTTTAATGTAGTTATTACCGTATTTGTTAATTATTGGTATTACTGCTTGTGCCTTTGGCACTTAACTCAGAAAGCCTTTGCCTAAACCTATATTTTCCAATATTTTATCTTGGTTGCCTTCCAGGGTATTAACTGTGTTTGTTCTAATGTTGAGATTTTTTTTTTTTCTTTTTTGAGACAGGGTCTCGCTATGCAGTTCAGGCTGGCTCACTTTGGTAGCTCAGTCTGGTCTTGAACTCACACCGATCCTCCTGCCTCAGCCTCCCGAGTGTTGGGATTACAGGCGTGTAGCACCACGCCCAGCTAAAGATTTCTGATCCATTTTTATTTCAGTTTAGTGCCCTGTGAGAGGTATGAAACCTGAATCAACCTTTGGCCAGTGGAAAGCCAGCAAATAGCGTTGGATCCATGTGTCAAAGATAATGGAGCTCAGTATATATGCTTAGCCTTGTATTTCTACTCTGTGCCATTGATTCATAATCTGTTTTATTCTATTTTTCTTAATTTTGATAGCATCATTTTTTAAATTGTGGTAGTTTTGTAGTATAAGTGATAAGCTGAGATTGTGATACCCCCTACCTTGCCCTTGTTGTGCAGAATTGCTTTTCATATATATATATATGAATATATATATATATATATATATATATATATATACATATTTTTTTTGTCTTTTTGAGACAGGGTCTCGCTATGCAGTTGAGGCTGGCCTTGAGCTCACTTTTGTAGCCCAGGTTGGTCTTGAACTCGCACCAATCCTCCTGCCTATGCCTCCCGAGTGCTGGGATTACAGGCGTGAGCCACCACACCCGGCTGCTCTTTCCATTTTATCATTTTGTATGGAAGCAACCTCTGCACTTTGGTGGTGTTATGCTATGTTATGTTATGTCTATGGGCGTTTGGTCTGCTCTTTCTATTTTAGACCTCTTCTAGTTCCATATGAATTTTAGGATAGCTTTTTCCAGTTCTGTAAGGAAAATTACTGGAATTTTTATTGGGATTCATTATATTCATATAACAGTTTGTAGGTCCATTTCGGTCCTGCCTGCCCAGGAATATGAATTTTTTTTTCCAGCTATTGATATCCTCTTCAGGGAGATTATGAGTTGTGGAAAATATCAACACTGATTAAAAAAAAAAAAACTTGTTACATTGTTCAAAATGTTGTGAGACACAAACTCTCCTGAAGTCAAGTCTTTGACTTAAATTCCTCCTCCCCCCATTTATGGCACTAAGAATATTAAAGGTATGGCTTTCTATTTGTACCTATTCTATTATCTAACCTGTATATTTTCTCTCCCACTCCCTCATCTCCCTTTTTTCCTTCCTTTTTTTCTGTTTGTGTATGTGTGTGTGAACTTTTAAAAAATCATTAATTTTTATTTTTTTATGTCAGAGGATGTGTTGATTCTTTGTACACATTTGGGAGAATGCTTATATTTTTACTGTTAAATTTTTATTTTTAAGGAGAATAAAAATTAGTAACACGTTATAAATGATACAAAATTTCACTAAAGAAAATGATAGGAATTCAATAATGGTAGTTATATTGCATATTGTGAGAAAACAATTTAGTAGTAGTTTCAGTCTATATTTGGGAGAAATTTGGCACATGTATTCAACAGGAGAAGATATAATTTTTGAATTTTATTTCCAAAGTTTCAGCAAGTGAACATCAATAAACCTTTTCAGCCAATATCTCTATTGAATACATTATGGAAGGATCATGCTTTATTGTGAATGGAAGTAATTCTCAAATACATTTGCTATATAGAGCAGCTATATGTGCCTTCTTTGTAACCCTCAAATGTACCGCAATTGTTCTGTATCAAGAGGTTTTGTACTGTATTTTGGGGAGCAGTCCTGGAACAATATATATTAAATGCCATTCATATCACTCAAATTGTATACCCTCACAAACAGCATTATATTGTAATTTAAGATTGTCATTATTCCATTATTCTTAACTGGACCAATCTGTCCCCATTCAGTGTAAACTTTGTAATATTATTTACTTCAATCTTTATACAGAGTCTGCATAAATACTATGTGTCAGGAAAAGAAAATCTTTTGTTTTTTTAATTTTATTTATTTATTTTTCTTGTTTCAGAACCTTTGTTTGTTTATTCACTCATTTTCATGGCCGGCTCAGCCCACCCCGAGGGCAGGGCTGGCACAGCATGTGGTGCCAGGAATCGAACAGCCATCCTTGAAGCCACCCAAGCCTTCCCCAGCAGGCGCTTTAGGCCACTGAGCCATCCCGCTGGGCCCCCCAGGAAAAGAAAATCTTATACAAATATTATAATATTAAATTCTTTAGGACATCAATAGATTAATACAAGTTACCTTCAGCCTCTACAATTGCAAGTGATGCTCATAGAAGTGGCTATCAGTTTCCACACGTATTTTAGTATGGTGAACTGTTAAACTGTGTGCATATTTTTGCAGGAATATATATGCTTTTTGTTAATTCATTTGCTTATTTTAATTTGAGATATATAATTATTTTGTTCCTTTTTTTCATGCAACTAATAATATGTAATATTATTTATATAACAATTAACTAATATATATATATACATATATACATATATATATATATATATATATATACTTATTAAGCTGATAGATATAAACAAGTATATTCTTTATAATGGATAAAACCAAGATGAAATTTTATTATCTAAAGTAAATGCTGGGGGGAAGGGAGATAGCACAGAGGAAGAAATGCCTGTCTGGGAAGTGCAAGGTCCTGAGTTCAATCCCTGGTTTCTCAAATATGGGAATTCCACTTAGAGAATTTGTGTTATCTTTGCTAGGTCTTATACTTCAATTAAGTAGCTACAGTTGTTATTTTTACTACAAATTAGCCTAATTTGTTTAAATTTTTTCCATAATTCACATCTCTTAGAGTAGGAACATATTGTGTGGAATAATTTTGCATCCCAGTGGGAGTAATTATATTTTCTCATATGACTAATACTGCACAGAAGTCTAATGGTGAACTAGAATCTGTGCCTTGTAATTCCTTTAATTTTGTTGATATTCATCTGGGATAAAACTAGTTTTCTCATGGCTTTTAGCATTCTTATTGATAAGTATACACCAGATGAGATTTTATTCTTTGTGATTTTGGGACTTTAAAAACTTTTTCTGCTTTTATTCAGTATTTTTCTATCACTAACATTTATCAGTAATAATATATTTGAACTTTTTGAATATGTCCTCAAAACTTTTCCCTTCCATTACTACTTTGGCATGTAAGTTCATTTGTATCTTTCTAAATAGTATACGTTTGGATGACAAATAAAAAGTTCTTAACATAAAAACTTACAGAGAGGCCATATTTTGGAAACATTTTGTTTACTATGTTTGTCAAAAATTTACATACTCTTTATATACTTCATTAACCCTGGCATCTGTTACCCAATTCCTTAGCTATAAATGAACACACTTTTAACTTTTCTTGGCTGTTCTCCATAGCAAACGGTGATAGCTGGCATTATGATCTCCAATTTATAGAGTAACATGGCACTTTCATTTTTCATTTAGAAATGGGTGAGCTATAATTTGCATATATAAATTTCAACTTATTTGTCTTTTGTAAGATGGTAATACAGTTGAGAAGCATTCCCCAAAATGGATGACTATCTTGGTTACTTTTCTCCCTGCTGGGACAAAATATCCAACACCAAGTTAAGGGAGGAAAGGTTTACTGACTAACAGTTGGTACAGGTTTCAGTACATAATGGGCTGGCTCCAAGGAGGGTGGTGTGTAAAGGAGCGTCACACGGGAAAAAACAGCCAATGGCAAAACATGGCAGGCAGAAGGCAGCCAGGAAAGAATGCAGCACGCGCAAGTGATAAGCAACCACAACACCATTCTTTCTGTGTCTTACATTTTACCTAAGTTCTTAATCCCAGCATTGCATAATGTACCAGCCCTAGCATCACATTCTGATTCTAAGTTCACACAGCCTAGATCCAGCTACCCCTGTAAAGCCCTACCTATGACCACATGAAGCTTTGGAGGAAATCTAGATGGAAACCATTATAGTAACCAAAGTGAAAAAATGACATACCGCTAAAGTTTTGAGATACACATCATTAGAGATATATAATGTTAAAGATATTGAATTCATCATGCAAAGGGGCTGGTGAGATATCTCAATAGACTAAAAGCCTACTTATGCAAACACAGGAACCCAGGTCTGATCCTAGGCACCACATGTTACTCAAGCCCCACCACAGAAGAGGTGGGTCAGTCTCTGATAGCTGGCATGGTGGGGCATGCCTGTAATCTCAGAGCTGGGGAGACTGAAAACAAGAGGATCACTACAAATGTGATCTGCATAGTGAGACCCTGCACCAAATACATAAAATTAATTAATTATTTAAAGAAAATTACTATGCATTGAAGATAATTTACTGTATGAGTTGCTTGCTCCAGATATCACGGAATATAATAATTTAAAATGGTATTTTATGTTTTCTTGTACCTTACTTAAACTTGACTGATACCTGACAAATTGTTTCAATGCCAGTGTCTACAGTGTTATTCATTATATGTCATTAATAAGTAGTTTCACATTAACAGAAGACATGGAATTTTTTTCCAGTTATTCTGAACATGGCCTTGCCTTATTTTTAGCTAGACGTAAGAGCACAGCTTGTAATATTGTCATTTGAGTGGCAGACACACTACTGCTGAAAATTCAAGGTCATCCAAGGCTACATAGTTCAAAACCAGCATGAATTAGAGTGAGGACCTATCTCAAAAGCACCTGAAAAAAAGAGAAAATTGTGTATATTTTAAATTTTTCTTTTTAAAATTTAATTCAGATAAAAACAAAATTAATTTGAAGAGTATAAACAAAAGCAAGACAAACAGTGCAGCATACAACAATACATATATTACAGGTTCTCAAACAAGAGTAGCTGATGTATCTATTTTTATCATCAAATCTGTTGTTCAGATTAAGAGATACAGATATGTAAGGTTGGACATACAGTGTAATGCTTTTGCTTGCTTTCAAAAAACTTGAAACTTTTGTTATTATCTCTTTTTTGCTCTCTTCTTTTTAAATATTATTTCAAAGAAAGTATGATGATCGTTGATATGTCATTAGAAATGGTACACACTCAGAAGACCAAGATGACAGACATTGAAGCATGGCTTTTGTATTACACATTGCTGTCCTTCCTGTAGTTGCTTAGATTCAGATATCAGCATACAGAGTTAGTCTAATTACAATTTCTACACGTTAACTGTTATTTTCAAAAAACTGACGGGAATTCATAGTATAATCACCTCAGCAATCCTGTTTATAATTTCATGTCACCTCCACCTTTTTTTCCCTATCTTTTCTCCTTTCTTTCCTCTTGTTTTTAATCTTTAAGTTCCATTACTTTTGTTTTACTACATGTATGATAGCCTTCAGGTTGTATTTCTTCTTACAAGTTCTTCTACTAGGGAGACAATACAAAATTTACACATGTGAATCTGGTTTATTTCACTTACGAGTTTAGCCTCTAGTTGCATCCACTTACCTATGAAGTCTTTGAGTTTGTACTTCTTTATACCTTAGTGATACTCCATAGCATAAAAATACCACATCTTTTTCATTCATTCCTCAAGTGATGGGCATTTCGGTTGCTTCCAAGCATTGACTATCACAAATGTGCTGCTATAAACATGGGTTCATATATCATTATGGTATGATATTTTCAATTCTTTTGGGAAAATACGCAGAAGGGGAATAGATGGATTGAATACGATTTTTGGTCCTAATTTTTGAGGAGTCTCCATACGATTTCCATAGTGGTTGTACAAGTATACATTCCCACCAACAGTGGGGAAGGGTTCCTTTCTGCCACACAGCCTCTCCAATATTTGTTATTAGTTGATTTCTTTATTTATGGTACTCTTTCTAAGATGAAATAGTATTTCAGTGTTGTTTTAATTTGTGTTACTCGAATGATTAATGATATGCAGTATTTTTTCAGGTATTCATTTGCCTCTTGTATCTTTTCCTCTGAAAATTGTATATTCATCTCAGATAACCTGCTTTGGATTGGGTCTTTCAGTTTAGGGGAACTCTTTTTTTGTTTTCTTTCCTTTTAGTTTCTTATTTATTTATTTATTCATTGCTCTTTATATATTCTAGATAGAAGACCTTTAACTGAATGATTGTTAAGATTTTTTCCACATTAGTGGGTTAGTTTTTTTCTAATGGAGGTGATTTTTTTTTTAAGAGAATTTTTTTTGTAAATTGTTATTTTATTTTTTATTTTTTTCTTGTTTCAGAACTTTTGTTTGTTTATTTTTATGGCCGGCTCAGCCTGCCCTCAGGGCAAGGCTGGCGCAGCATGTGGCGCCTGGGATCCAACCGCGGTCCCTGCAGCTGCCCAAGCTTTCCTAAACAGGTGCTTTAGACCACTGAACCATCCTGCCGGGCCCCGGTGATTTCTTTTGATATGCAAAAAATTCTCGAAAAGAAAAGGTTCCAGGTCTAGGGAAATAGCTCAGTAGAATAAGCCCTTGCCTGGCAAACGCAGGGTCCTGAGTTCAATCCCCAATACTACAAAAACAAACAAACAAAAAGAAAAGGTTCCAGGTGTTTATTCTTTGAAGTATTTGTGTGCGGTTTGATTTTTGTTCATGAACTGTTTGCCTACCTTTGCTTCTTCAAGATTTTCATGTACTTTCTCTTCCAACATATTCAATTGTTTCCATTTTAACCTTTAGAGTTTTAATCTATTTTGAGTTTAGGGTAGAGTATAGTGATAAACCCAGATCTAGTTTTAGCTTGTGGCGTGCATAGAGCTAGTTTTTCCAGCATCATTTGTTACAGAGGCTATCTTTCTTCCAGGAAATATGCTTGGCCCCTTTGTCAAAGAGATAAGTAGCTGAATATGTGGGTAGTTGTATCTATATCTTCTAATCTTTTCCATTGATCCTCAGGTCTGTTTCTTTGCCAGTGCCATGTTGATATTATCATAGCTTTGTAGTATAATCTCAAGCCAGGGATTGCAATGCTTCCTGCCCAGCCTTTGTTGCCCTGGATTTTCTTTGCTATTCCAGGTCTTTTCTGGGTCCAAATAAATATTGGGAATATTTTGTTTAGATCTTGGGGTATTTTGTTTGCTAGTTTGACAGGGATTGCATTAAATCTGTATAGCACTTTTAAGAGTATAGACATCTTCACAATGTTTGTCGTTCTTATCCAGGAGTAAGGAATTTCTTTCTATTTTCTGAAATCCTCTGCAATCTCTTTTTTCAGAGTACTGTAATTTTCATTGCAAAGAGCTTTTACTTCCTTAGTTAGATTAATTCCCAGGTATTATTTTTAGGAACCGTTGTGAAGGGTATTGTTCCCCTTATTTCTCTCGCAATATGTTTGTTATCTGTAAAGAGGAATGGCATTGATCTTTGGTATTGATTTCATAACCTGCTGTGATACTGAATTTATTATTTTCAGAGCATTTTGGAGCAGTTTTTTTTTGGGGTCCTCCAAGTAGAGTATCATGAGATCTTCAGATAATGATAGTTTAACTTCTTCTTTACCTCTTCTTATTCCTTTTATTAATCTTTCTTGTCTAACGGTTCAGGTTAATCGCTTCAGAACTAGGTTGAATAAGACTAATGATAGAGGACCTCCTAGTCTTGTTTTGGATTTGAGGGTAAAAGATTTCAGATTTTTTCCCATTTAGAATTATGTTGACTGTGGACTGTCACAGATGACATTTATCAGATTGAGGCAGAGGTATCTATTCCAATTTTCTGTCGGGCTTTGATTATGAATGTTTTAAGACCATCATTTTTCAGGATGCTAGGTTTGGCAAAACTTTATGTGTTACATGATTAACATTTCTTCCCTGAATTAATATTTTGGTGAAAATAGACTTCTATATAAAATTCATTGACAACAAAAATGTCTTCTGTCCAACTTCCACCAGGAATCCAAAAAAATGCATGAACTCAATATGCTAATGGATGTATAAAAGTATATTTCCTGAAACATCAAACAGGCATAAGTTATACAATTTGTTAAAAATCACTTTCTTTATAAATTATAGTACAATCCCTGGTACTGCAAAAAAAATTAAGTGCACTAATTATATAACTCACAATACTACACACACAAACATGCATTTCCATAGCCTTGTAGATATTTTAAAGAATAATATAAAGAGCAAGAAAACCTTAATTTGTTTATAATCCACAAAAATGTGTGATCATTGAAATTTTATTAATTTTTCTCATGAAAATCACTTTAAGGTTCTGACTATTTCATTAATCTTTCTACTTTTCTCTATATTTTTACCCTAGATATGTTTCCAGTGAAGTTGATTGAAATATATTATGTACATCCATTTGTGACTGTCACCCCTTTATATCAGATTTTAAAAAGTGTACTACTCCTTTACCCTATTAAGGTTTATGAGACTCATGTGGGCCTTGATATAGCACCTCCTGACAAGGGTAAAGTGCTGCGTGCAATCTCTGGTACAAAAAAAAAGCTATTAAAATGCATGTGATTCATTTATTATCTAAATTGACATAATTTGTTTTTATGGTATACATTCAAGTTATTTCTAGGGTTTTTCTATGAAATTAATATTAGTAGCATAGACGTTGCTTATCTTTTTGTAAAGTTGTAAAATTTCAAGCCAATTGAATAGATCTCTCTCTCTCTCTCTCTCTCTCTATATATATATATATATATATATATATATTCATTATGCTGTATAATTCCAACACATTCATTAAAATATCTGTATAAATTTGCATTCCCATTAGCATGGTATGAGACGTTTGGTTCTTTGTTCTTTTTTATTTTCATCATCAAATGAGATTTTAGTATCAAGGTTTTGTTAATATGGTCTTTATAAGAATACTTAGCATTATGGATTTAGTTTCCTTCATAATAGCTACTCAAGTTTTTTTAAAAGAGGATTTAAAAATAGTAAAAATAACATTAGAAATGACACAGAATTTCAGTAAAGAAAATGATAGAAATTTGAGGCTCTGCAAGATGGCTCAGTGTTCTAAAGCACCTGTTTAGGCAAGCTTGGGCAACCACAGGGACCTTTGTTGCTGTGCCAACCCCAACCCCAGGACAGGCTGAATGGGCCATGAAATATGACAGGAATTCAAACATGATATTGTTCTTTTTAAATTAGTTTCTCAGGTTAGCATATATAAGCAAAGCAGGCCAAATTCCTCCTGAGTATCAGTTGTTCCTTTTCTTAGGAGTATTAAGGTGGATCCATTTACCTACAAATATCTCCAGCTTCTTTTGGACCACAAGTATTCCATTGTATACAAATATCACATTTTCTTTATTTTTTTCATATATTCTTGTCTTCTATTTTTAGTCTGAAATTGAACTCAGGACTTTACATTCACCAGGAGAGCACCATGCCACTGCATTATAAACCTGCCTATCTGATCATATATTGATGGGTCTTTGGGACATTTCCAAGATTTAGCTATTAGGAATCGTGCTACTACACTCATGCGTATGTATGTAACGCTATGTTATTCTGACATTATATCTTTGGGAAAGACAGCTAGGAGAGAAATAATTAGGTGAGATATATATTTTCTATTTTCATTTCTATGTATCCATATTTTCAATGTTTTTGTTTGGCAGTGTTTGTGAGTACATTTTGCAATGTTTGTGCCTTCTTCTGTGTCTTGGTATATTTCGAATGGATTTCATTTTATGTGAGAACATAATTTTATCTTATGCTAAAGTTTTGGACATTATATTCTGCTATTACCTTTCTACTGCCACTCTAAAATATGATGCTAATTTCCACCTAACAATATACATGCAATATTCACCAACTAAATTCATAAGAATTCCACCATTATTAACACTGCACATCTTCCTAAATTATTTTTTCTGCTTTATTTCTACAATAATTTATATATACTAATATACATATATATGTGTCCTCGTTTTATATGCACAAAATAATTTTACCAACAAACTAGAATTTTCAGCTTCATATATTGTGTCAGTGACCTTTACCTTATAGTTATTTTTAATAGAGTACCATCTTCGCATGTTTTCTTATGAAAGATTTACACATTAAATTCTCAGTCTGGATTTCAATAAAAATTTTCGTACTACAAATTGTATTTCAGGAGATAATTTGGGGACAGGCTACATAGCTCAACAGATTAAAGTGCCTGCATAGCCAGATGCAGGGATCAGACTCCCATCCCTGGCATGCCATGCTGGTCCCACTCCCAGGGCACATGAGACAACATTGGGACTGAGTGTGGTGGTGCACACCTGTAATCCCGGCATTTGGCAGGCTGAAAACAGAAGGATCACTATGACTCTGACCTGTGTAGTGAGACCCTGTAGACCCTGTGCTAAATATAAAGATATATCCTAATTTCACTTAATAAAGAATTCTAGCCGGGCATGGTGGCGCACGCCTGTAATCCCAGCACTCGGGAGACTGAGGCAGGAGGATCGTTGCGAGTTCAAGACCAACCTGGGCTATAAAAGTGAGCTCAAGGCCAGCCTCAACTGCATAGCGAGACCCTGTCTCAAAAAGACAAAAAAACAAACAAACAAACAAACAAAAAAACCCCAAGAATTCTAAAAATGACAATTAGCCTTTTCAAGTCTGTTGATTTGGGGTTATTTTGTTTACACCAAGAATCATGAATTAACTAATTTCAGACTCTTTTCTGTGATAAAATTTCAATAAAAACTTGCAAGCAGACATATCTTCTACCATATAGAAAGTTCCTTTTCATAAAAAGCTGTATTGCTTCCTATTAAATTTGTTTTTTTTTTCCTATGAAATTTGAATATGGTAATTTATCCCCTGGGAGAGAATACTGTGTGTGTGTGTGTGTGTGTGTGTGTGTGTGTGTGTGTGAAAGAGGGAGAGAGAGAGACAGAGAAACAGAGGAGTGAGCAACACAACCACTACAAATGTCTATTTCTAGTTGAACTTTATTCACACTGACCTGTCCATGTACTCTGTCTTTTTTATCTCTTTCATTCCTCCTCACAAACACACATGTATACATACATACACGTGCATTGCCATGTGCTCGGTCCTTCTCGTCTTCTGCTAATGCTTCTTTAGGTAATCTGACCTCACCACTGTTCCTTAACCAGAAAATGTACTCTCCAACCTTAACACTTTTCAATCCCATCTCAATTCTTCATCCAAAACATTTTTTTCTTTATTGTTTTCCTGGTTTTTGTTCTAATGTTAACCTTACAAAGACTACTATTCTTAATATCTTTAACCTTTCAAAAATCATTCTTGACATTCTTATATCTGATACTGCTCTAATTTTATCATCAGCTTCATAAGATGAGGTACCTGTTTATACACGTATTCTATTTTTTATTTCCCTAGAAAATGTATCTCCATATTGTAGAATTTTATTTATTTTTTTATTTTTAAAAACAGTAAAAATATTAAAAAGGAAAAGTTACAAGTAACACAGAATTTCACTTTATAGAATAACATGAATTTCACAGTATTTGTAGTAATATACAGTGTTGTCTTCCAACAAGTTATTCATATTACCAGAAATAAACGTGCAAATTTGGAAGAGGAAAGAAAAAAAAAAGGAAAGAGATATATAAGAAATTAAGAGGGTAAAAACTATAAATAGTTGAAAAAAGGAGACTAAGAATTATCTTCACCTTTGCATAAATAAGCAAAAATCCACAGTTCAGTTGTCCAAAACATTCTGCTTACTTATATAGATAAATCTCTTTTCCCAAGTCGATCTCCTGTCCTTCTTGTCAACTCAGTAACTCTTCTATTGTTTAATAAGTTCACTCCTTTTTCAAGTATCTATTGTACCTTTCAGATTTCATTTTCTCTTTCAGGTTCTCACACTAAGGAGCAAATGCAAAGTTTACACATGTGGGTTCAGTGGGTTTATTTATTTTACTTAAGAACATGGTCTTGTGGAGTTGGGGAAATAGCTCAGTAGAAAACAAGGACCTGAATTCAATCCCTGGCTCCACCAAAAAAAAACAAAAAAATGGTATGGTCTTGGGCTGGCCAAATAGCCAAATAGCTCAGTAGATTAAAGTGTCTGCAAGCAAGCCTAGGGGCCAGAGATTTGATCCCTAGGCCTGCCTTGCCAGCACTGCTCCCCGGGGCACACTGAGATGGCCATTGAGCCTGAGCATGGTGGCACCCACCTGTAATCTCAGCTCTTGGGAGGGTGTAAACAGGTGGATCACTACTAGTCCTACCTAGTAGTGAAACCCTGAACACCCTGTAGATTCTTCCCTAAAATAATAATAAAAAAACTAACTTTTTTTTTAAAAGAGTATGGTCTCTAGTTGAGTCCATTTATTGACAAAAGATTCAAATTATTTTGTTTTGTTGTCAGGTAATGCTTCATTGTATAAAAATATATGTTCTTATCCAATCCTCAATTGATGGGCATCTGAGCTGATGGCAAATTGAGCAGCTATAAACATGGGTGCACATATATCACTGTGGTATGAGGTTTTCAGTTCTTCTGGAAAATTATACAGGCGAAAAATCACTGGCTTGAATGGGACCTCCATTTCTAGCTTTCTAAGTTATCTCCACATGGATTTCCATAGTTGCTGTACCAGTCTCACTACTAACTGTGTTTTACATTGATCTAAGCAGTAATATTACTGAAGGATACTAGAATGAAAATATGATACAGTACATTATATATGTTTAACAAAACTAGTGTTATGTTCTGTAAAATTAAAGTATAAAATCTGCAACTGCCAACCCATGTTCTGGTCCCACTAGTGCTGTGTGAATGTTGAGTTGCGATATAGGAGACCACTGAATAGGACAATTTACTTCATTTACAATCTGTCCCCTTCATTACTGGCTTTGCAACCTGGGGTGTTGGCAGTCATCCACACCTTCAGGAGATCTGACTCCTTCCATGTTGTCATACAAGATCTTTTGCATTTACCACAGTCATAGCTAAGCAACTAGCTGTACTAAGATTGTCCTTTTATTTTGGAAAGTATCAATGTGGCTAGGGGATATAATTCTAGAGAAAGAAGGTAATGAAAAAATGAGGTAGGTGGTAGAAAAGTATTTAAAATTAGTTACCCTGTATCATTAAACTGGCTGACTGCCTTTTAATTGCCACTGATGGTCATACTTCACATGGATTCCGTGGATAGCCATACAATAGCAACCTTTGTCTTAACAGAAGCCAAAGGACAAGGGAAGTTTCTCTGTAATCCTGCCTTTATGTGCTGGGTCTTTAGAATTGACATTCTTTAAGATATTCATGCAGTCATGTCTTACATTTCTTAGAATAAATGCATAACCTACGATATACTTCTAAGTGTAATATTACTTCTTTACCAGATTAGATTACTGGTAAAGGTGATGAGGATGTCATTCAAGTGAAATTATTAGTATAATCACACAATTATGTTTCACTATATCTGACTTTTTCTTAGTAGGTCATAATATGCAGATACAAACAAATTACTTTATAATAAATTGTCTGTGGAAAGTACCACACACTAGAGAAAAGGAGAGTACCACTAATCCTGAAAAAGGCTTCTAAGTAAGAGCTAGGAGCTAGATAGGACCCTTAGTCATGTATCTGAAAGAAGAATGTATTATGCTAAGGGCCACAACAAGCTTGAAGGAAATTCCCAGGCAAGCTGCCATGTAAGAATGCAGTGCAGTGCACACATGGATTGCAAGTTTGCAAGAACACCAGAAAATACCTAAAATAAACTACACCCCAGATTTTGTTACAATATGATTTATTCCAGTTTAAAATGCTACTTCTTGACCATCTTCCCTGTTCAGGAAGGTCCTAAAAATCAAGAATACTAGCTCCTCTTCCTTTACAGTGGCCCAGTGGGTCTATAGGGATAAGCTGTGCCAGTCTTTGCTGTGTGTAAGAGTCCATGCGTGGGAACTGCGGTCTGTAAGATGTAGGTTAGGTTGATATAATGCAATTTTATAGGAGAGAATACTTTGCTTCTTATTACTCACATTCTGTTTCTAAAATGTGACACAAGAAAATGACAAAGGCAATTCATTTTTCCACTTAGCCACTGGTCTGGTGCTTGTTCAATAAAATGGGCTATAATAATATAAAGAATGAAAACTCCATTGTACCCACCTTTGCAGTTCAGTGTGTGTAGGGAAGAGACAAATCAGATTGGCACAGGAAATAATTAAAATTACAGCTTTTGTAGATGCTATAGCAGGGAGATTACTGGGAAACTGTTTCAAAACATTTGATACGTAACAAAAACTAGTGCTATGATAATGTTATACCCTTTCTTCCAAAAAAAAAAAAAAAAAAATCCAGACATACCAGTTTTGTAATGAGAGAAATCCATATTCTTATAGAAACTTTAAAAAATGCCTGGTGTTTAAATATCAACGAAGTTAGAAAATTTCTTGAATAATACTTCATTCCTAAAAGACTTTCTTACAGTCTTTCTCTCTATTCGTATCTGGCCATCACCTGATATTAATTTATATTTAGCCATTATTCCCAAGTAATTATCATTATTTTTGATTCTCTACATACATGCCCTTACAGTTTTTCTCAAGGTCAATCATTATCTTTCACTTTTGCATTTTTCCTCATGAGAAATATTTAATATGCGTTCAGGTCCTAAAATCTGTGAGTATTAAAACTACTTGATTTTGTTTGAATTGATTTCACATTGCAAGTTTCTGGATGAGTTTTAGCACAGGTTACACATCTATACTGAATTGCAAAACCAATGACTATTCCCTGTATGAGCAGAAATCATCTAGTCATTATCTGGGACCCACTTCTTTCCAGAGTAATATTAGAAGCATTACTTTCAATCAATACTGTAACTTTATATTTTGAAAAAGGGAATATTCTCCCTTTTGTGACTCCAGGTATAAAATTTAACAGAAATTTTTGTTATATTTATCTAGCATTGTATGATTTGTATTACCACACAGGCTAATGTTTCACATAACAGTTGCTTCAACTCTCAGTGATAAAATTCATCAGTCTAAAACATGCCTAAATAATTGGAATGAAAGCATTGTGGTCATACTCCTATACAAAGGGATTTTGAAGATAAAATATGTTACTACCTGAATGAGCACTCTTAATGTTTTATCTTCTAAGATAATATGCTCCAGAAAACTATGTTTCCAAATAATTACAATTGTACTCTCTATCCTATAAAGGAGTCTTTAACTCACCAATAACTTTCTTATAATCCTTTTTACAAAGTACTTATAATAATAATATTTCTGTTCTTGTTTTGCTTTTAATCAATGTTTCATATTCTTATTTCATAACCTAAATAATGAATTTGAAGATAACATCATGTGAAACTGCCATCATTATTGAATTTTCATCACATTGTTTTGTGAAATTTTGTGTTACCTCTAATGTTGCTTTTTTTTTTTCTTTTACTATTTTCTATTCTTAAAAAATGACAATACACGAAGTATTAAACATATTCTTGGGACTGGAGAGATGGCTCAGTGGTCTAAAGCACTTCCTTAGGCAACTGTAGGGACCGAGGTTTGATCCCAAGCACCACATGCTGTGCCAGCCCCATGTCCAGGGCAGGTTGACCTGGCCATCATATTAAAAAATAATAATAATAACCATATGCTTTTTTCATCATTTAGATAATTGATATGCACCAAAACTTATATTCACAAGCAGGAGTTATAGCTCCAGGGCGTTTGTAGCAGTAGACACATTTAGCTTGGGCAAGTCCTTCAGTTTGATCCCCAGAACAATAATGAAAAGACTTGATCATTTTTCAAAAAAAAAAAAAACAATAATAATAACAGTTGAAGGAAAAGATCAAAGTTCAGTATACACATTTGGTTTCATCAAAACCTTACATTTTACATGTTATTACAGCAACATTATTATAGTTCTACTTTCTAGCTCCTTAGTTATGTTTCATCATCATGATGGAATGCCAAGATGGTTTGGATAACTATACCACCTGTTCATGCTTTAGTTTGTTTCACCTTATTTTTTAATTGTTCCTTCTTTTTGTCTTCTTAATTTCTTATAAATTTCTATGCTCTTTGTCTTTCTTCTTCCAATTTTAAATGCACATATCTGGTGATATGAATAACTGGTTGGAAAATAATACTATATTACAACAAATACTGTGAAATTCATTTTGTTCTGTTACATGACAATCTGTATCACTTATATATTTTTCTGTTTTCATACTTATTTGTACTTTTAAAAAATAATAAACATAATAAAATAAAATAAACTGTGTCTCCAAGATTTTTCTTGATCATTTTACTATGATATGCATAATTTTATTAATGCATGAAATATTTTCACATAGTTTATGCATACTAATCGGTTGCAGTGCCCTCTAAGTTTTACACAAGTGTCTGATCACATTGTGTGTAAAACTGGATTTTTTTGCATGGAATAAATTAATTTTATTGGATAATATTATTTTTTGTAAATTTCAAAGGTTTCAGTGAAATTTTGTTATCCCTTGATCTGTAGTGTTGCCTGTCACATACCACATTTCAGCATGCGCTCAGGCTCACTTTGGGCACTCTGTTCTCTGACCCATTGTCAGTGCTGGATGTGGGCTAACGTAACACCCTTCATATAGGTCTACCTGGTATAGCGACATCTCAACCATATTGATTGATACCATCAAAATGTTGTCCAAACTGTGACATCTATTATATACCACCAATTTTAGAATTGATGTTTTGCAAATTATCCTACTGCCATTATTTTTGTTATTTAATAGAAAAATAGTGCATTTACACAGGCATTATCTTTTAAAATAGATATACCTTAACAAGTCATTTCCAAAAAATATTTTAATATATATATAGTTTATATCATTTGTAGGATTTACTATTAATAGTTTATAAATGCTATATTTTATTATATCTTTTAAAATGTTGTTTTAAATGATACTCATATGCTTTCTCAAAGAGTAACTACCAAGTTGCTTTACTGGAATTTCTGATTGAATTCCGGATAATTTTATTCATCTAATTTGAAAGGAAAAAAGATGATTTATAAATTTATTCCAGTAGTAAAACTTATTTAGTAGGAAATGAACATCTTTGATACTAATCAAATAAAGCAGTGTATTAGACACTTGTATTTAGTAGAAGAAGCTGATGAAGAAAAAGAAACTCTTCACAAAAGGCCACAGGGTAAGTTTTCCCAGGTGATCCCTGAATCCAATAGAACAGAGATGTTGGTAATGCAAATGTGGCTGTCATTTCCTGAAGTGAGAGGAACCATTTATTTCCTATGGAGATAGTTAATAACTTAGGAGGGACACAGCCTTAAATGGGTCCATCTCCAATGAAAGCAGTAGAGAATTGTGCCTGTACATAGTATTATAGTTCCTTGAATTATTTTAGAAATCAGTGTTGGAAAGACTGCTCAATAGTTACTTAACAAATGAGTCCACATGTGAGATGTGCTAAGATTTGGAGTGAAACCAAAATGCTCAAGATTGAACAGCATTTGTATTTTCTGACAAGCAGTTTCTAGAAATTCACTTTATCTTCTAAATTACAATTATTTTTTTTAATTTATTTTTTTTTATTAATTATTTTTATTCTTGTTTCAGAACCTTTGTTTATTCACTCATTTTTATGGCCGGCTCAGCCCACCCCAAGGTCAGGGCTGGCACAGCATGTGGTGCCGGGGATCAAACCGCAGTCCCTGAAGCTGCCCAAGCTTCCCCAAGCAGGGGCTTTAGACCACTGAGCCATCCCGCCGGGCCCCTACATTTATTTTTGATTGATACACGAAAATGTAAAACTTGTATGTTAATTATATACCATGTAATGTTTCAATACTTGTATACATTGTGTAAGGTTTAAATAACGTGAAACATTTCTGTTACTATGTTCATTAAGGATACTTTAGAGAAAATAAATAAAATTCTTCCTATAAAAAAAGGAAATGAAGTCAGTATCTTCATAAAAAATTACTTTAGAGTAAATTAGTTATTTTGATATTATCAATAATTAGCGAAGGATTATGCTTTAAAAAATGTTATTTCATGGCCTAAAAGAATTTCTTTCTTTGCATGTTTTATTTTGTATCCAAATAATGTCAACTATGAAAAAAATAAGCATAATTTCAAAATTACAAATATCATTCACAGGAAATATTAGATATCCCTCTCAGTTACTCTTCTGTTGTTGCTGACACAAATACCTAACATCCAGAATGAAGGATGGAAAAGTTTATGTATCTCACGGTTACTGGAGGTTTCAGTTCATGTTCAGGTTGCTGTAAGGCAGACTGGCACATGGAAGTTCATGGTGGCAGAACAGCAACAAGGGCAACAAAGAGTCTTCTCTCAGTCTCTCTTGTATTACATTCAGGCTCTCCACCTCAGGCTGGGTACAACAATCATACTCATAATCGCAGCAGTACTAAAACCCATAATCTCAGTCTTAGACTACCCACAATCCCAGTGGATCCTGAGTTAATCTCAAACTCTAGAAATTCCCTCCCCATGAATGCGTGAGACTTTGGGGAGACAGCTAGACACAAAGCAAAATAATATATTTTCTATTGTGACTACAAAAGCTTAATATTATCATTCAAGTTCTAGTCTTGTACCACATGTACAACAGATTAGGATGGAATATAAAGCAATATATTCTATAAAAATACTTTCAATGAAAATAAGCAAAATGTTTCTTTTTTTTTTATAGATATGTTCAACGACCCAATAATATTAACTTAATTTAGGGCAAGGAAGATAGCTTAGCAGCATACGCACCTGCCTTGCAATTGTCTGGTTCTAAATTTGAACCCTGGTACCAGAAAACAAACAAAAAGTTTAATTGAATTTATTAAATTAATATATTGAATTTCCAAATGCTATATTTTATATAGGAATAATGCGGAATTTTCGCTTTAGTTTTGTGTTATGCAGGTTAAATTATTTTGAATTTCTAGATTCTTCAGAATTCATAAAGTTTAACACAAAATTGTAATTTTTAGATGAGAGACTGAAATTTTATTTTATTTTATTTTATTTTATTTTTTTGGAATGAAGAATTTATATTTATTTAAATATCTTTACTATCATTTTCCCCCATGGAGTATTTGGTTGTGTTAGTATAAAGTCTTGTGTTCTATAGCAGCCCAGTGAAAGTGACAAGGAATTAAAGTTTGTTTTTGGCTTTATGAAATATGACCAGACTGAATAAAGATCCTAACATGTAGAGATAAGTTTAGGAAATACATACTGTACAAAATAAAATTCATTGCACCAGGGAGATAGCTCAGTAGAATAAGCACCTGCCTAGCAAGCACGGGATCCTGAGTTCAATCCCTGATACTGCAAAGCAAAAAGAAAAGTCATTTCTATTTTAGAGGAGGAATGCACTCTTTAAAATTTTTTTCTGAGTTACTGACGCTGAACTGCTCAGCAATGCAGTGGGTGTGCCATGAACCTGTAGGCATTATGTCAGCCTTATAGAGGAAGTGAGACATGTCCAAATTACTACATTTACCTGTGGTGGAATCTCACATATCCTATGCCTAAGTTCACATTAGTGAATCACCTGCAGTCCAGGACAGAGCAGCATGTTGGGTGAAGGCCCATCTTACACAAATAATTCTCTCCTGGGCAGGGTCAGCCCTCAGAAAACTACTACAGCTTTCTGTTCAATCACCCAGATTCTTGGAGTTGATTCACTTTTTCTGCTTAGATTTACTTTAAAATATACTCAGTTGGGGGCCCAGAAGGATGGCTCAGTGGTCTGAGGGGCCTGCTTAGAAAAGCTTGAGTGGCTGCAGGGATCGCGGTTCGATCCCTGGCACCACATACTGCGCCAGCCCTGTCCTCAGGGCAGGTTGAGCCGGCCATAAAAACAAACAAACAAACAAAAGTTCTGGAACAAGAAAAAAAATTAAAACATACTCAGTCATGTGAGAGACTGAAATTTTAAAAGGGTTATATATAGGCTGCATTAACTTTATTTATTTATTTGGTAGTGCTGAGGATGAATAGAATAATGTTTGTGTTCAACCTCACTAACTTGGGAAAGATTGTAGTATGTTAGGTAAAATTAATGAAAATATTCTATGCCATGATTTTTTTTTTTTCAATACCAAGGATTGAACTCAGAACCTTGTGCTTAGCAGGTAAGCACTTATTCCACTGAGCTATCTCCCCAACTCATTGTTTGATTCTTATTTCCTTTCTCAAAAGTAATTCTCAGCCGGTTGTGGTGGCGCATGCCTGTAATCTCAGCACTTGGGAGGCTGAGGCAGGAGGATCGGTGCAAGTTCGAGACCAGCCTGGGCTACAAAAGTGAGCTCAAGGCCAGCCTCAACTGCATAGCGAGACCCTGTCTCAAAAAGACAAAAAAAAAAGCAATTCTCCTATGCAAGCATGGTGGGCATTAGCAGAGTAATGATTGATCAGGCATTGGTGGCAAATCACTATTACAACATAAGTCAGACCATCTGATCAAGCGCTGGGATATTTCTGGTTATGTGATGTGGATTTTATGAGAAAACTTAGCAAATATATAAGCAAGAGATATCAGATTGTGTTTCTTTCATACTGTCTTTATCTTTGATTATTCACTGTGCAAATAGGAATTATCTCAAGAGCTAATATTGAGTAAAATTGTGTTTTATTGTTTTGCTCAGATTATTTTCTAGGAAACACATATAACACTGGCAGTAGAAAAGTTAGGATTGGAGCAATCCTGTTTAAACTGACAAAGCATTTTTTCAAATAGCATTCCTTTAGCCTTTAAAGTAAGAGAAATAATTTTATTGCATCAAGTGTTAACCTTTTTACTTTTTAAAATTTTAATGCAAATTAAAAACAGTAAAGATAAGACATTAAAAATGATAGTTTCACTAAACAAAATGATAAGAATTGAACAACTGCTATATTGCATATTATTATCTTCAAATTAGTTGTTGACTACCATAGATAAACATAAAATTGGTCAAAAATATAAAAAATAAAGGAATGAACAATTAAGCAATAACTATACCTTTCAATAGATCACCAGAAATCAGCAGTACTATTTTACAAGATATTTTCTGTATATAGATAAATATTCATTTTTCCTCTTCTTCCTTTCTTTTGCCTTTTCCCTTTTCCCAGTTGTTCCTTTCTTTTGAACAGTTTCTTTCTTTTTCACATTATCTATTATACCTTTAGGATTTTATTTACTCTTTCAGTTTCTTGCAATAGGGAGACAATACAATGCTTACACATATAAATCTCATTTATTTCACTTATGAGTATGGTCTTTAGTTGCATTTCAAGCAGTGAGTGCCTACTATTCCAGTGATTTGTATATTCTTTGGGAAGGAGGTCTACTATAATTTACTATTATTACATTCTGTAATAATTACAGAATGAATTGAGGCACCTTTTTCTTATGGTAACAATTGCAGAAATGTTTTCAAGGAAAATCAGAATCTCTTAATTCATAGCTATCCTCAAGTTTATTCTTCAGTCCAGTGAACTTTTACTCATATTAAATGCCCTAATTGAAAATAAATAGACAAAATTATTGGACTTTTTAAATGAGTACTATAAGTGATACCTACTGTAGGATATAGTCACGCAAAGCACAGAGCATTGAAATAGCCTCCTTAATTGTTAGCTTCATGTTCTGAATGTTAAAACACTAGAATTCAATTACTGTACAGAGTATAATCTTTGAACTTTAATAACTACAGTTCTGCTTCTATTACTTAATTAGGGCATAAAACAAATGTTTCTGTGTTCATAAGTGAGAAGATATGTTAAGAACTACACTTATTCTGAATTAATTAAATAACTGCACAAAATGTAAAAATCTGCACTTCTAAAGATATAACTACAATCATGTTATCAATAGCAAAGCAAACAAAAAACATTGACTTTGGAGATGAGCCCTTAAATTTTATCATTTACTAAAGGATTTTAAGCAGGAAGAAGATAGGTACTGTTCAGGACAAATTCAGTTATTTTTTAACTTTATTTATAATTTTAATTTTGCATTTTAAAATTATCAGGTTTGGGGGCTGGGAAGATAGCTCAGGGGCACAAACACCTGAATGGCAACTGCAAGGTTCTGAGTTTGATCCCCAGTTCTACCAAAAAAAAAAAAAAAGTATCACGTGTTAGAGGCAGCAATGACCGTGGTGGTATTCGCGGAGCTGCTGCAGAGAAGCAGAAATAAGGGGAAGGGAAAGCCATTATTAACTCTGAAGACACGGAGATGATTGAGGGCAGGGATTTGGGAAGATCCTCTGACCTGAGACAGGGGAGTGAAATTTTATGGACTTCTGATAGGGGCAGACTTTGAGAGTCAAGTTCAGTGACAGACAAGGAGCTGATTGGAGCCTCCTTTGAGTGTGTGGAAAAGGTTGAAGGAAGCTGTATATAGCTGTATCCAGCGCTGGAGTGGGAAAGATAAGCTGTTGTTTGGGGTTTTGATCACATTGCATCAGGGCCATGATAACTCAGCAGTCTGTACTTGGGACATAACCTATCAAATGTCTTATTCTAGACTAGTGAGAGTTTATACTATTACTTAGTTTATGCAAGACAATGAACCAATAGTAAATTCATTTTTGAAGGTGAAATAATTGACCCTTATGGAGGTTGGGTAAAATTTCAAAATGACATCATGAATACTTGGATAGCATGGCCACCATGCACTTGTAAAATGATTTTTAGGAGCCAACTATTAAACATGTCATTTTCATCATCATTCTTTCCTTCCTGAAATCTTGAGCTAGTAACCTAAAATCCTATGATTTGTAAGAGCAACACTTGCATTCTTATGCCTTAAGTTACTGAAATTTCAGAAGTCCCATTTTCAATTTAGTCCCATTTTCAATTAATTACAGAAAACAGAAATAAAACCACAGTAAGCTTTAGACTAGAAAAGCTTATGCAATTAATAAGTATTAAATAACCACTTGTGCCAACTGAATTTTGAATGTAAACAATTTTTTAGCATTTACCAAGATAAGAGTAGCAGAGATAAAGAGGAAATAAAATTAGCATGAGGTTGTAGAGAAGAAGTGGGGAGCAGAATTAGGCTTGTGGATTTCAGAGCTATCCCTGCAGCTGACAGTACAACACCTCTACTGTTGTAGTAGCCGCTGAAGTGAGCTGACATTTTAAGATGCACCCGTGAATCAGGTATGGCAACAGGATTTGCAGATTAGAGGCAGTAAATCAACAGAATAAAGTGTCTGCATAGGCAGGCCCAGTGACCGGAGTTGGATCCCTGGCATGCCATACCGGCCCCACTCCTGGAGCACACAGAGATGGTGAGTGAGACTGGGCTGGCGGCACTGCCTATAATCCCAGGACTTGAGAGGCTGTAAACAGAAAAATCAGGACAAGTATGAGCTACATCATGAGACACTGTAGACCTTGTACTAAAATCATAAAAGAAAGATTAGAACCAATAAATGTATAGAAAGCTGAGTGAAATTTGTATTGCAGATAAAGCTTTTACTTCTTTTTATAAATGTACCTAGTGGACTTTTTGGAAAAATATTTCTAAAGGAGTTAAGACAGAGAATATATGATCACCACATATATGGAATGTAAAACACCAAATTTATATGTAAAGCAAACAAATTTAGTATTGTGATATATGTCTATAATGCTGATACTTTGGGAGATGGAGGCAGTAAGATTGTAAGTTTAAGTCCTACTTGTACAATGCAGAATATAGGGAATATGTAGATTTTTTAAATGTACCATAAAATAAGAATATTCTTACATAATTTTGAGTACATAAGAATATTTATTTGTTTATATATATATATTAAAATTCACTGAATGAAAATATAACAACATAATTATATAGAGGCAAATATTTTATAAGGTTAACAACTCCTTATATCACTGATTCATGAATATATAATACACTATAATATATTGTACTTTTATCAACATTTTAGTAGCTATTCCTTGTACTTAGCAAAAATTGTTTACTGTAAAACATTGTATTGTCTGACAACAATAGATTCCTCCATCCTGGGTGTAGCACATATTCAAGGGATTCATATTTTCTTTCACTTGATTTTAGTGTTATCATTTCCAAAAATGCAACAGGACTCATTTTTAGAGGATATCTATTCAGAAATTATACTCAAACTTTACAAGGTAGGTCCTACTTTCAGGAAAGTATGATAGGAATTGTCTGACAATACAGTCAAGGGCCTTTAATGGTTGGACTCAGCACCATCCCCTTGACTCTGGTTTCTTGGGAATGCAGAATGCAAGAGCTGTGGGTTCATGGAGGCTTCTGCCATATTTCAAAGGAGGAGCTCAAACTATGCCAGGCCACGTGCTCTCGAGAGGGTAGTGTCCTATGGACAGGTTTCTATCTTTATATGTGTGGTGTACAATGTGCTGGACATTGCATGTGATGGTAAAGAGCAGCTAAATCAGCAGTTCTCAACCTGTGGGTCGCAACCCCAGGGTCGCCTAAAGCCATTGGAAAATACATGTTTCCAGTGGCTTTTTAAATCCATGCTATGCTATGGTGAAATGTTATTTATTGGAATTAGTAATAAATATTTCTCAACAGATAATTAAATATTGCTTTTGTGATTAATCACTATGTTTAAATTATGCTTGATTTGTAGCAATGACAATACATAATGCATACCAGGTATTTACATTCCGAATCATAACTGTAGCAAAATTACAGTTTTGAAGTAGCCAGAAAAATTAGTTTTTGGTTTGGGGTCACCGCAACATGAGGAACTGTATTGCAGAGTCACGGCATTAGAAAGGTTGAGAACCACGGAGTTAATTCTTTTCTTCTTCTTCTTCTTCTTCTTCTTCTTCTTCTTCTTCTTCTTCTTCTTCTTCTTCTTCTTCTTCTTCTTCTTCTTCTTCTTCTTCTTCTTCTTCTTCTTCTTCTTCTTCTTCTTTCTTGTTTTAGAACTTATTTATTTATTTATTTATTTATTTATTTATTTATTTATTTATTTATTTTTATGGCCGTCTCAGCCTGCCCTGAGGGCAGGGCCGCGCAGCATGTGGTGCCAGGGATCGAACCGCGCTCCCTGCAGCTGCCTAAGCTTTCCTAGGCAGGCGCTTTACACCACTGAGCCATCCTGCCAGGCCCCCACTGAGCTAAATTCAGTGGCATCAAAAGTTAGAATGGGCAGTCCCATGCTAGTGGAAAAGAAGAACAGCATGAGTAGTAAGAAAAATGGAATTGATGCTGAATAGACTAGAAATAGTGATCTGAAATGTTTGCCAGGCCTCGAATGTCTCCACATGAGGCTTCTAGGGCACAGCTGTCAGTGTGATCGTCAGGGTGGTGACTCAGGTTAGCTGTACCTATGGCCCCTCATACTTTACCATATTTTACTGCAGTACTCACAAGCATGAGGCATAGTTTGCATGTATGAATCTTTAAAGAGCTCCAGGTAAAGAATGTCATTGCAGGTCATGCCAGCAGGTCTAGCAAGTGTGTGTCCTGGCCTGCAGTTTTAGGAATTTCTGAAAATCCTTCTAATTTCCACTCTTCTTCTATGAAGTAGACCTCATAATAAAGACCTTGGGCCCTTTCCTAGGCTATGTGAGTGGAGGAGAGTCGACTCACATCCTACCAAATCACTGTTTATAGTAAAACTATGATAATGAAGCCAAAAGTATAGTGGAGACTCCAAGACATTGCAGATTCCAGAAGCATGGATAATATTACATTGAGGAAAACTTCAGGCAGTGAGCAGAGCCAGCTGAGAGAGGCCCTATAAGGACACCAAGCAAAGCCATAATTTGTTATGCCCAAGACCCCAGAGCACATGTCTTACCAGAACTTTCCCTGGAGGCTGAATTGGCAGTTACTGGATAAAGTGTCTGCACTGCTGGATTCTGGTCTTGTTTTGGGCTGATTCCTTTCCATTTTTTCACTTCTTCTTCTTGTAAAGGAATTCATTCATCATTGTCATCCTATGTTCAGTACACTTGTTTTCCTTTTCAACTTGCACAAAGTCTCCAAGTTAAGCTTTGCTTTGAGTAGCAGAGCTCACTATGCAAAAAGCTTTTTCAGCAGTGCCAGAACTGTTTAGACTTTATTTACACTTAGAGATGAACTCAGTCCATTTTGTATAATGAGATAGGTGTTAATCTTTTAGGGATCGTTGATGGTTTAGATCTAAAATGTATTGCAAAGTCATGTTTTCAGTTCTGCAGCCTGGTTGAATTGGGGGTGTGTTTGGGAGAGTGTATTGCTTTCACTCCCTCTTCCCTTCTTCATTTGGATCTCAAGGGCCACAGGATGGGCAGGGCTCCTCCTCCATGCACATTTACCTTGCCGTTTCTTCATCGACAGAGCCAGTCATGCATCGACCCTTCCAAATCATAAACCAAATATACACTTCCTCTTATACAGCAGTGTCAGACAGCTTGTCCTAGCAATAATAAATTGATGATTTAGATTCCACTTACTATTTCATACGATTGCAGACTTCTTTAGATTCAGTGAATATGATAGAGTAAAGTAGAATCATAACAATGATCAAACAGTTTGCAAAAATATACTTAAGAATTATCTATTTTTATAACTTAACATAGTGATATCTGTTGATATGAAGTGTATTGAACTTCACAGGCTTCAATCCTTTGGTGTGTATTGGTCATATATATTTCTCACTCTCAGATGTTACAAGAAATTAAAGCATAATTATAAGTTACTTAGATTAATTTAACATATATGATGTTTAAATAAGGAGACACAGACACTTTCACATATTACATATAAAGTAATTATGAAATCACTAATTTTTGATACATTAGAGTATAGATATACTTCATTTTTTAAAAAAATAACAATTATTCAGAAAGTCAAACTGATTAGTTTTCTTTCCTGTTTGATTTCTTTTTATTGAGGCACACCACTCTATAAAATCAAGATGACACTCACTAAATGGATGATAATGTACAAGGATGTTAAATGCTTGATTGTTAGTATTTTTCTTTTTTGTATATGTAAGGCTAGCCAAACTAGAGAACTTCTAATTTTTTTTATCCTTCTTCTTTCTTGGGAACTTCTTAAAAGAGTTGAGGTCTAACCAAATAAAGAAATAAGAAAACCCAACTGATTGTTAAGACAAAAAACTGGAGTTTAATCAAAATTTGAATATATACTGAAACAAAACAAAAGAGTGCAATTTGACTGAGTTAATGTTTCACTGTCTGTATGTCTGCTAACAATGATTCTGCTAATATATTGTTATTGGAATGCATGTACTGTGTAAAGATAAAAAGAAAATTCCTGAAGTTAGAAATTTTAAGGTTACTTGGAAGAAGAAACAATAGTTTATTTCTTCAAAATTAAGGGCCCGCCAAATAGCTTAATGAATTAAAGTGCCTGCAAGCAAGTGCGGGTGCCAGAGGTTCGATCCTCCTAACCTGCCATGGTGACCCTGCACCCGAGTGGCCCGAGAAAGCAATTGATACTGGGCAGGTGTGTGCCTGTAATCCCAGCTCTTGGGAGGTTCTAAACAGGCAGATCACTATGAGTCCAATCTAGTAGTAAGACCCTGAACACACTGTAGCCCCTTCCCTAAAATACCAAAAATAAATAAATACATAAATAAATAAATAAATAAATAAATTATTTGTTGGCATAAATAATGTAAGACCCTTAGTATTTAAGAATCATTAAAACAAAATACTGTAGCCAAGTTTTCAATGCCTATCAGTGAAGCTAATATATCTTTTATTTGTTGAAAGCTTATCTCAATGAAAATTATAGCAAAGGAGCAAATTGTGATATATGATATAAAAATCCATACTAGAAGTTAAAAGCATTGGTTAAACTTTTCTTTCTGTAACATAATTAATTTTGTTAAGAGATCTTGAATAAAATCAAATATAAACTTAGAATGTAAACTTTTCTAAGTATAAAGTTTCAATAAAAATTTTTATATAACTCAAGTGATTCACACATACTTCAATGCTTATTATTGTTCCTTCAGAAATGCAGAATTTCATTATAATTTTTACAATAGCACAGTAAATTTAATGATGCAAACATTTATGCATATCATCCATATTTTTATTACTTTTGATAAGAAATAACAATGTAAGGATTTCAAAACACGTTACTAGTACATTTCCAATATTCGATACAATGCATATTGTTGTCCTCCTAGTAGTTATACAGAGCACAGTGTATACATATAGTAAATTTTCTAATCATTATTGGTACAAAAATTTCTTCTCATTGAACTAAGAGAAAGTAGTTGTATACATAGTCGGATATTCTATGATTATAATGGGTTAGTGGCAGAACTGGCAATGTCGGAATCTATTGATTTAAGCCTTTTACAGCTCACCATTCTAAACTAGCTTTATGTTTTATGCCTCATGGTTAAACTTTTCTACTAGGTGGTTAAGGGCAAATTAAAGTAGGACCTGTATAACAAAACATATAATTTTTCTATCTCTTCAGATCAGTGAAATCCCCTCAGGATTTACATTGGAACCATGTACAGTGCTTTGTACAACTGTTGTCAGTGTCAGCCATCACCAGTTTGCTCTCTGTGAAAGCCTGAGAGAATGTTCTCTCTCTAGGTGACTCTCCTTAGGCACACTATGCATCCTCAATCCCTTTCCTCTGTAGCCCCATAGTCTCCTTGAACAGAAAACATGGGAAACCACTGAGTTATAGGATGTTATAGCACAGGTTCACTTATGTCCCGAGTGCTTACTGACCTTGAAGGGCTAGGCTCTAAATATTGGCTAGCTTTGTAGCCCTTCTTTTTCTCTAATTTTTGATCTATAAATTTACATTGTTAACCCTCCAGAAGAAAAGCCTAGTGATACTATCTCTCTATAACATAGGTACTTGAGCTTAACATCATTCTCTTTCTCAGTATCAAACATCTTAGACTTAACTGAGAATTTGTATTATCTATCAGTCATTGATATGCTAATGTATCTCTTTAGAATGTGATAAAAGAGGTTACATATTTTTTACACAGAAATTTAGAACAAACCAAAAATGACATTAAATGTGAGTAAGAGACTCAGAAAAAGATTATAAGGTTGACAGGCTACATTTTTGTATATGCTTAGATTTCTAAAATATGTATTTATCTGACATATTCTTCTATTGACTGTATTGTGCATTGCAAATTTATGTCAATTAGACTCATAAATTTAGATTTCAATTTTAAGATTTTTTAAAGAATTCTCTCCCATATAAGACTTCTGTTTATATGCTACATTGTAAAAAATTTATTGATTGAAATATAGTATCTATGGAAGAATAAAATAAGAGTAGCTCATACAGAAAATTTATAGTGTTATAGTTACATATCATAAAGTTAGAAAAATATTATTTAATATATACCCTAAGGAAGGCAGAAATGGCATTATGGAAGGTAAAAAGAATAACAGTAAAGGAAAAGTAAAAATTAAGAATTAAAAACTTACTCTGTACATAAAGTTGACAGAATAAAAATGCAATCAGGCAAAACTCAGTAACAACATAGCATAGTGCAGTTATTAACTTAGACCAATATTTAAGCCTAGAATAGAAAACCAACTTCTTCATGTTAGCATGGGCCTTGTTATCTTTGTTATGAATACTTTATATATTTTAAGCAAGTTTCAAAACTGGCTAGGAGACAACTTCTGTCGAGCATGGTTAATGAAGAGTCTGGCTTCACAATGTAGATAGAATGTTATGCTCAAATGAACTAAATAAAAAATTAATGAAGTGAAATGGGACAAATGCATTTTTAATAGGCATGACTAAATAAATATTAATTTGAAAAGTAAGCTATGCAATCTTTCTGGTGTATGTATGCATGTGACACTAAACATCTTTCACTATATAAATGATACTGGTAGTCTTACAGGTCAAGATCGCCGTAGTTTTTTCTATATAGCACAAGTTTCTATGATTCTGCCTCCTTATATTTCTGAAAGTGTCTCATTAACAAAGTTGGAACAGTAGTGCACTAATAAAATAAATGAGATAGCTGATTCTATATGAATTATTGTGAATCATAATTAATAAATACTTAATTGCCATAGTGAAAGAGAGCTCAAAATTCTGTCTTTGAAGATTCACATTGTCAGCTACAATGATTTTTTTCCTTGAAATGTTTAAAACTATTAATTAACCTTCCTTAATACCTCATAATTTATGCAGACATATTATCCAGGGATAAAATTTAGCACATTCAGCTGCATTTTAATAAGACTTTTTCACAACTATACTCTTTTTATTTATTAATGTGCAAGAAATAATTTTTGGTGTTTAGAAAATAAAATCTGGGGCTGGGGAGATAGCTCCGAGGCACAAGTGCCTGCTGGGCAAGTGCAAGGTCGTGAGTTCGAACCCTGGTCCCACCACAAAAAAAAAAAAAAAAAAAGAAAGAAAATAAAATCTGGTGAAAATGAGAATAATTTGCTTCACCTTCATGTGCTTTTCCCTTTGGACCAGTGACAATGAAGATAAATTAATTTGTTGCAAACACTGTACTAAAAAGATCTTTTATTCTGTATTGTTTGCAAATTTTTCCATCAACAGAAATAACTTACCTAAACCTTTTTCAAATTTTGTTGATTTTACTACTACTACATCACTCTAAAAAACAGAATGTGAATTAGCTAGAGGGTTTTGGAAAGCAAGCATTAATCTTACCTATCATTATGATATTCACACAACTACAGCTGCATTTCATGTGATCCCAGGTTTTCACAATATGCTTAGTTAGGGCTAGGGATATAGCTCAGTGGAATAAATGCCTGCTTGGCAAGTGAGTACCTGACTTTGAGTCTCAGTACAGGAGAAAAACGAAAGAAAAGAAAAGAAGAGGAGAGAGGAGAGGAGAGGAGAGGAGAGGAGAGGAGAGGAGAGGAGAGGAGAGGAGAGAAGAGAAGAGAAGAGAAGAGAAGAGAAGAGAAGAGAAGAGAAGAGAAGAGAAGAGAAGAGAAGACTGCAGAAGCTCACGTAGAACGCTGCAACATGTATTATATACTTATTTTGCTAGAAAACTCATTAACAGTGGAGACTAGAGTAAAAGTTTCTTACTTCTATTTGCTTACTTGTGTATAACTACTTAACTTTATTTAGCATCGTGATTCTTATACATCATTACACTTATATATATTCCTTTCTTGGTGAGAATTTACTTCCTATGTATTATTTATGTTGTGTGTGTGGATAATTCTGAAGGACAAAACACTAGCACCATTCTCAGTAAGTATTTATAAAGATGCTCAGCAAAACTGTGTTAAATGTATGAATGTTAATCATTTTTAAAAGTAATATTAATTAAATTATTAACAATAAAACTATAAATGTGTTCCCCACAACATAAATCTATAATTATTATATTGATTTTCTGCGGAGTTATGTACTTCTTTAAGATGTTAAAATAAGTGAAATGCAGACATAAACACATTCACACATAGAATGTATTATTCTCTTGCTGTGAAGATATAATTTGTTCTAAAAAAGTGAATCTGTAATTAATCTTTAACCTCCCTAGCAACTGATAAGAAAATCATTTCTTTAACACATTCTGTAAGTGATAGAGAGTTATTCTAACCAGGGACTGCATGGAATATTTGCACATTTAATTTATAGGAAAGCTTGATTGCATTGCTCTGCTACCATGGCTTGCCTGCATGCTGAAACCAGGAAGCGCAGCAAGAGAGTGAATTTCTCCCTAGGGTTATTCCCAAGGCTTTGTGCTCAGCGAAGCAACAAGAGATGTTACACATATCTATGGTGATTGTTCTCAGCATCCCTAAAGTTTAGGACCTAAAGATAAAAAGACTCAAACTCACAACTCAATAATGAATGGATTTCTGATGCCAACCTCTGAATAAAAAAGTAACAATAATGACTATGTTCTTCACATAATGTAAAATGCCTACAAACTGAACCTATATGATAAATCTAGAATCATTTACTCTTTCTTTTAAACCATGAATATCTTAGTCTACACAAGATGTTTTTAATTATATTTCCTTCGGACAAGATTGTGCTTAGTAAAAATGTACAGTACTGGAATGAATGTAATTGGGAATAAGTATTAAATAGATGCTTCCAAGATTCGATATACTATTGTTGACCCATGTATAGTTAATGTGCAACATTTAAATATTTTCCTGGACATTATGGAAATTATATTTTTATTATCTACCAGATCAGTTCTGTTGAGCAATATATTAGTGAAAAGTGCTGGCCCTGAAGATTTTTAAATTTAAGAATTTAAGAATTCAGCTTTTGGCCGGAACTGCCATCTTCCAGTAGTTTGTCAAAATGACTAACACAAAGGGCAAGAGGAGGGGAACCCGTTATATGTTCTCCAGGCCCTTTAGAAAACATGGGGTGGTTCCTTTGGCCACATACATGCGAATCTACAAAAAGGGTGACATTGTAGACATCAAGGGAATGGGTACTGTGCCAAAAGGAATGCCTCACAAATGTTACCATGGCAAAACAGGAAGAGTCTACAATGTTACCCAGCACGCTGTTGGCATTGTTGTAAATAAGCAAGTTAAGGGCAAGATACTTGCCAAGAGGATTAATGTACATATATATATATGTCAGTGAACATAGAATGCCTTATTTGTGTTGCATCATTTTGTCTGTCGAAAACAATTTTTCCATCTGATAGGCTTCAGCCCTGCCAAGATCCTCACTATGACTGCAGAAGTTACTCTTATGTTGGATTTTTCCATTTTATTTGTTGTCCATTTCATTCCATTTTCACTACTCAGGTGTGTACTAACATTGCTATCCTATTTGTCATCTGAATTGGAAAGGTCTTAACCTCCTACATCTGAATGGGTGGACTTTTGTATCCATTTCATAATGGAAATTTGGCTCATATAAACAACATCATCATCCACATAGAAGTCACTTGATAATCTATGTTCACCTCTTCCAGAAATTGTAAATCTGTTTTTTTATGTGTCATTTGCTGAATTGGGCTACTTCTACCAGAAAAAAAATATTATAAAATAACTCAGAAATGCATATCTGTTGCTCTTAGGAGTTTCTATACACAAGAGGAACAGAACAGATGTAATTATAAGATTGGCTTACAGTAGTCAGCCAGAGTCAGATGAGGAAGTGTGCAGAGGGCGTCAGCATGCTCCAGACTGAAAAATTCAGTCCCGAGGTCTGAACTTCACCTCAGCACTCCCTGTAAGTCTTTAACTGCTGGATGATGGCTCTGCACTGGAAGACTGAAATGTCTGTAATGGATGCTGAAGAGTCTGCGATGGATGGTGAAATATCCAAGCTGGAGGCTGAAGAGTCTGCGCTGAAAGCCAGATGTTGAAGTCCATTCTAAATGTGAAGACTGAAGCTTCTCTGACCAAGTGAAGTCCTGACTCCTTCCTTAGCCCTTTAAAAAGTCTCTTTGTGCTCAGTCATTCTGAGGTAGGCTGATTGTGTCCTAGGTTGGAACCCATCATACCCTTTGATCCCCCTCTAGGGAGGAGCCAATCATATCTTAGGCAGGGTCTGGTCACGCTCTAGGAAGGAACCAATTGTACCCCAGGGCAGCGCTTGCATCAACAATCCAGCCAAGTTTACACAATGTATCAACCACTACAATACCTTCCTATTTTTTCTGCAAAGTGGATATTCCAAAAAATAGGTTTAAACTGTCCCCACATCCCCACATTCGTCTACTATGAGCCACATGCCATTCTACTATGACAAAGCCTGTGTTTACCATAACAAGAAACATGGTGAAGGAATATATTTGGATTAAAATGTATCAAACAGTCCATAGAAGCAATGAATTAAGTCAAAATAAATTAAAGAGTACTACTCCTTACCCCTTTGTTTATAAGCCAGACCAGTAATTTATATGTATATAAATTTAATATTTTTAATCCACAATTTTTAGTGCAACATGATGAGATAACTCAAAATTTTTGTGAGATATTCTCTCTCTCTTTTTTTATAAATGGCCAGCTCAGCTTGCCCTGGGGTGGGGCTGGCACAGCATGTGGTGCTGAGGATCAAACTGTGGGCCAGTAGTTGCCTAAGCTTTCCCAAGCAGTTGATTTAGACCACTGAACCATCTCACCAGCCCCTGTTAAATGTTCTTAAACATGTGGCAGTGTTCAGTGTTGATTAGAGAGTTATGTTATAATTTTATGAAGTAAATTTGATTTAGTCTGAAATATTATAGAAATTATTTTCAGCAGTACACAAGGATTCCAAGTGTATTAGAAACAAACAACATGGAAGGTGTGAGTTTCTATATAAATATTAAAAAGATGAAAAAATATTCAAAAGTTGTTTTTCTATTGATACTCACATGATTGTTTTAATTGTGATGGTTTATGTTTGTGAATGGACAGACTTTGTGCAGTGACTTTAGGAAAGCTTGTCTGTGGTTTCCAGGCAATTCCTAGCACTGGGGAGGCTGAGGTAGGAGGGTCAGTGCAAGGTCAAGACCAGCCTGGGCTACAACAGTTAGCTCAAAGCCAGACTGAGCTACATAGCAAGACCCTGTCTCTAAAAAGACCAAAAAATTTTTTAAAAAGAGTTACAAAATTAAGCATTTCTGTTGTCAATAAATAATTAAAATATTTCTATAGACTTCAAATGTGATATTTATTAATTTATTTTTTATCCTTACTAAATTTCAAAATATCAAATATTAACTGCAAAATTAAAATCATACATTAAATGTATGCAATATTTATTATTTACAGTTCCATAAATGGGGTGGCCAGATAGGTCAGAAAAGTGAAGTGCCTGCTTAAGAAGGCACAGGGGCACACTGAGCTAGAGAGCGTGACTGGGTATGGTGGTGTGCCAGTAATCCCGGCACTTGGGCGGCTGAAAGCAGGAGTGTCACAACAAGTCTGATCTGTGTAGTCAGACCTGTATATCCTGTACTAAATACATAAAAAGTTAGAGTTGCATATATAAACTTTGCATATAAAATGTCAAAGTTTTAAAAATATATTGAAATGCAAGTTATCTTTAAAATATATATAAAATCATAGTTGATTATGCACACAAAAATTCTATGATCTAAACATGTGTGAATATTTATAATGCATCCAAATAAGACACTGAATCTTTAGCACAGATAAAAAATATATAACAGTATCATGTTTTATGCATTTAAGGATTTCATCGACTGTTAAGATACACTATAATTTTTTTCATAACTTAAAAAACATGTGCAATTGAAACACTGTAGAATTCTTTAAAAAGAACCAGCAGGATGCAAGGATTGTTCCTAGCTACCTGTCACTGTTGTAATTTTTCTCTGTTCATTTTATCTTTGGACTTCCGACTCTGTTTGATTCCCTTCTCAATTCTAGCTCTCCTCAATTCATTTGCATTGCTTTGTATGTGATGGGAAATCCCTGTGCATTTATCTCAGAAATAAAACATAGCTGGATTTATCTATCTCTGCAGCTATTCCTGTTTCAGTAAGTATAAGATTCTTTTTGGCTGTCTTTCAAGTATAAGATAGGATTCTAGCTATTCCACTAAAAATGATTATTTGCTGAAACTTTAAATTGCAATCTCCTCTTTTTTCCCTGCCCTTTCATACATTAGCTTTTCACAATAATGCTCAAACATACCAACTTTTGAAGATGTACATATATATCAGGGTTAACGTTTTATTTAACGGGACACATCATTAACTGAGCTGAGAACCATATGAAAAGCTATGACCTAAAGAAGACCTGTTCATTCATAAACTAAAATATCAATAGTAACATTTTCCTGTTATATCAGTTTGCACATATGTTTTCTATGCACCTGTCCTAATCAAAGTAGCAGCCACCCACGTCTAAAAGAAACTACCAGAAAGAAGTGACCACTGTAACAACTGCATGATGAGCACACAGAAACAATGTCGTTATACAGTGTCATGTTAAAAAAAGAAAACTGCCAAGGATAACAAGTGCATTAACCCAGTGGATATGACCTATCTGAGGTACTTCTTACTAATTGTGCTTCAGAGTGCATTGTTTAGCTTAATAATTTTTAGAAGAATGTGAATACCTACTATGACTGAGTAGCACACAAACACCATCATAAAAGAAGAAAACTGTAAAAGTTTGATGACGTATGAAACTGCTGACATTGTAGGACATGAGGAAGCATGCAGGACAGCTGGGACTTAAGAATCAATCCAGCAGACAACATAAAAGCACTGGGGTTATCATTATATTATTTTCCCGTCTTTTTTCTTGAGAAACTTACTGGCTCTTAATTGATACTCAGCTTAGAGATCAAGAAAAACGGGAAAGAAAAAACCTAACCAAAATGAGCCTCATGTTGCTGGACAAAACTGGAAGTAGGGGTTATGAAAGTGAACAAAACTACATGGATCAAACTGTAGACAAGGCCGGGCGTGGTGGCTCACGCTTGTAATCCCAGCAGTCGGGAGGCTGAGGCAGGAGGATTGGTGTGAGTTCGAGACCAGCCTGGGCTACAAAAGTGAGCTCAAGGCCAGCCTCAACTGCATAGTGAGACCCTGTCTCAAAAATACAAAAATACAAAAAAAAAAACAAAACAAAACAAAAAAAAAACTGTAGACAAAACAGAAGCCTCTGACAGGTGAGCCTTTCATTGTATCTTACCTTTAAGCTTAGGACTGTCACTATTTTCTCTGCCTCACTGGTCAGAATTATAAAAAATCAAAACGTTAAAGTTAAGAAACTGACAAGCTAAAACTCTGTGTCTGAATCTAATGAGTAGGATTTTACAATGATCATGTGAGGTATATGAAAGACACTGTCTTTAGTAAGAGCAAACTGCTTAAATTAATGCATAAATCCTATTAAACTAGCGGCAGAATTTTTCATCATGAATTGAGCTATTGATTTAAGAAAATTATGTTAGGTTGCAATAAACCAAGGCAAACCTAGAATCATAAAAACAATCTCATAAGTGACAGGCAGATATATATATATATATATATATATATATATATATATATATATGCAGTTTCAAAGCATGCAGTAAAAGTAAAAAATATATTTTAATAAGTGGATAGAATCTTAACAAAAATAGCAGCCTGTGTGTCTTATCCACAACCCGCTCAGACCTTCTTTCCCTATCCTCACCAAGAGAAAGAACTAATACAAGAGAATATAGCCATGGAGCTTCTGCTTGCTTTAATTCTCCAAGCAAAGCTAAGATTTTATAACAAGTAGTGCTCATTACGTGTATGTCTCGTAATTCCTCTAGTTCTCATCAAAATAATTTATCACAAAAGGACATAGTAAAAGTACAGCGCCTCTTTCTCCACTGATTTTACTCAGAAGATAGAAGTCATAATACCAACATCAAGACAAATACTTTCTCTTATCCCCCTTTTTTTCAAGATTTCATAGTGTTCTCTACTCATAGAAATTAGACAAGAGCAGGGCATGGTGGCGCATGCCTATAATCCCAGCACTCGGGAGGGTGAGGCAGGAGGATCAGTTCGAGTTCGAGACCAGTCTGGGCTACAAAAGTGAGCTCAAGGCCAGCCTGAACTGCATAGTGAGACCCTGTCTCAAAAAGCCAAAAAAAAAAAAAAAAAAAAAAGAAAGAAATTAGACAAGAAAATAGTACTTTGATAAAAGTAGATAGTAACACTCTAGTCCTGGATGTCATTGTCTTTGTACATATAATGCCAAAGAATCATACAAACTAATAGAACTAATGTTCTAGTACAAAAAGTTTGCATGATATCAATGTGTAGTAACTTATTTTATTTATACATAGTAAAACAAAGCCAAGAAAAAATTTAAAATTTATTTAGATCAGCACAAAAATAATAAAATACTTAGGACTAAGTTTAACAAAATAAATGCAAAATATGCACCTTCATAATCTCAGAAATCAAAAAATAATAGTTTTACAAATATTTTTTATTTATTTATTTTTTATTTTTTTTATTTATTTATTTTTTTGAGGAACCAGGGATTGAAATCAGGCCCCTGCACTTGCCAGGCAAGTGCTTATTCTATGGAGCTATCTCCCCAACCCCATTTATAAATCTTTTAAATGGAAATATTGAAAACTCTTTATGTAAATAGAGCCATAATGTCTATAACTGGATGACAAAGCATAACCAAGATGGCAAAATTTTAAATTTAATCTATGAATTTATTAAATCAGCTGAAGAATTTTTCTTCACAAACTGAGCACTTGACATAAGAAAAGTATATTAAACTGCAATAAATGAAGAAATGTCAAAATATTTTATACAATTCAAAAAAATTGAAAGTTTCACATGTGTTACTTTACAACATGCAATAAGTTATAATAATCAAGATCTTCTAGTATTTATACAAGGATTGTTGAAGGAAGCATTTAACAGTGTACAAATAATTGTGCATAATCAAATTGTATTGGCACTATTGACTATCCACATACAAAGGAATGAAGTTAGACACATCAATGTTCTCCAAGAAGGTTACAATAATGCTCTAAATAAATAATAAACTTACCTCACCGTGACCAAAATAACTAAAATAAATCAACATCTAAGAGGGAATACATTTAGTTTGCTTTATACTATCAGAAGTCCATGGTCAGTTTTCCTGGTTTCCATGGCTCTATAGTAAGTAGCATGGCATAGGATGGGGTGGGACTGACTATATGACAATGGAAGACTGTTACTTCTTAGTGTGCAAGAACAGAGAAGGGCGCACACTGATGGTGTAACTTCCTACCACAAGAATTCATCTCCCAAAGGATCCATCACCTGGGGCCGGGCGGGTTGGCTCAGTGGCCTAAAGCGCCTGCTTGGGAAAGCTTGGGCGGCTTCAGGAACCGCGGGTCGATCCAGGCACCACATGCTGGGCCAGCCCTGCCCTCAGGGCGCGGGCTGAGCCAGCCAAAAAAGTGAGTGAATAAACAAATAAAGGTTCTGAAACAAGAAAAAAATAAATTAAAAAAAAAACAAAAACAAACAAAAAAACCCCCAAAAGATCCATCACCTCTCAAAACTTGCACAAATCAGTGTTTAGGCTCTTGCCCTATGGCTTTTTAGAAATGTTATTATATTTTTTGAACATTGTAAATAAGTTATTCACAAACTTAAAGGAATATAACAATAAAAATATTCTAAAGTAAAAATGAAGAATTTACAGATCTATCATATAAATAGTTCACTACATGCCATATCAAGAAACTTATATTCATATAATTAGAATTCTTAGAGTAGAAAGGGGTAGACAATAAAGATTTAAAATTTCTAAATCTAGATGAAATTATAGCACCACATTTCCAAGAAAAGTGAAACTTTTACACAAGAAACCTGAATAAAATCAGACCAAGATACAAAAAAAATGAAATTGGCCAAAGCTAATTGTAGAGAATGTATACTAGCTCTGGAGGAGTAAAGTTAAATAATGTTAATCCACATAAGGAAAAAATAAAGCAAGTGGGTAAGAAACTAGATTAAGTAATTCAAAAGACTGAAAGAAAAAAATTGTGCACACTGAATTTGATACTTAGCCATACACCTTTGAAAACTGAAAGTAAAATATTTTCACTATACAAACCCAGAATATTCTAATATCTTCAGATGCAGCATATAGAGAATAACAAAGACCATAATTCAGAAGGCACGAGAAGTTGCTGTATGGTCCTGCATGAAGAATAAAGAGCTCTTAAAGTGGTAGCTATGCAGGACTATGTAAAATATAATTATATTAGATGAACCCACTTAAGTGATCAATGAAGGTTGTAAAGAGAAGGAGCACTATGAGTCTGAACTAATAGTGAGAAACTGAATACTCTGCAAACTCTTCCTTAAAATTAAAAAAGAAAAAAAATAATAAAAGATCAGTGAAGATTTCTACAAAAATAATATTATCAATCTTATGTCAGATTATATGCATATTTTAATATATGTGTGTGTATGTATGCATGTGTATGTGTGTAAAAGACAAAGAAGAATTAATATAAAGTCAGTGAAAAATAAAAATATACTTTTTAAAGTTTTTAATACTAGAATGTGTTATGCCATGTCTTATAAGTAGATTGCACGTCAAAGATACACTATAAGTCATAAAACAAAAATTAAAATTAAAAAATATTCATAAAATCAATTAAATACTAAATACTTAAAAATTAAATATTGCAAAACAATATTCCACAATTAAAATTAAATTGTGATTCCAACTAACAGGCCCAGTATGTTGTGTATCATATGTACGAATCTGTGATCAATACAGAGTTAACATATAAAAAAATCAACTAAGCAAAAGTTTTCTTTTTTTTTTTTTTTTTTTTGAGGGGGGGACCAGGGTTCGAACTCACGACCTTGCACTTGCCCAGCAGGCACTTGTGCCTTGGAGCTATCTCCCCAGCCCCCCAAAAGTTTTCTTGATAGTAAAGAATTACAAATAATAAAACATAATACAAAGACTGGAATGGCAAATATATGACCATCACTTCTAACAGTTTAGTAATAGGATATCACACAAAGTTCTAGTATGCCGTACACAAGGACAGTGTCCATGATGCTTACTGGTGACCAGACATCACTTGTGGGGCTCAGTTACTGCTATTTCCTTGATATTTGCCCTGCAGACCTGTACAGAATCATGACACATAGGGTTCAGAAGTCCATTTGTAGAATATGCTGATGGACATATTCTGCTGCTGTATTCAAAAGAATAATTGAGAGACTGCTACTGTATACCTCTTCTCCTATGTTTAATTATTTGTCCCATTTGGTGGGTTCTTTCCACTCTCCTTCATGGAGTTGTGGTCATTTGGATCCCTCTCTAGCATATCTTTCAGTAATCCATGTAGGATTAGTTTTGTCATCATGAAATTCCTTAATTATTCTTTGTCATGGAAGTATTTCACTTCTGCATTATATTTGAAACAGAGTTTCACAGAGTATATCAATCTGGGATGGAATTTACTTTCCTGAAAGACTTGTAGTACTTTGTTCCATGCTCCTTTTGACTTGATGGCTTGTTTGGAGAAATCTGCCATTATTCTGATGGGTTTACCTTTAAATGTGATCTGTTTCTTTTCTCTACCTGCTTTTAGTATACTGATCCTGTGCTGAATTTCTGGGATCTTGATTATTATATATCTGGTTTATTATGTTTGGTTTTAACTGGGTTGGTGTTATTAGGAGTTCTACATGCTTAATTAACTGAATGTCAGATTGCTTCCCCATATTTGGGTTTCTGTATTATTTCTGCCCATATATTTTTGTATCATTTGTATTGACTTCTTCTTTCTCATTGATGCCTATTACTCTTAAACTGTTCACCTGTGCATTGCCTTGCAGATGTTAAATTATTTTTCCTGCATCCTAGTTCTTTTTAAGAGATGTTTTCTTATCTTTTTCACTAGCTGCAATGGTGTCTTTAAGGTCTGAAAGTTATTTTCGTTTTCATTGAAATGGTTTTCCCAGCTTGTGATTGAGTTTTTAGGCTCCTGTATAACATTTTGAAACTGCTTCATGCATTCTATTTCTTTCCTATATTATTCACTCAGGGATTTTGATCATCTTTCTAATTTCTATTATTATCAGTGTCTTTAGAAACATTTAGTACTTCTTTCATTGTAGTTATAATTTTTCTTTTTTGTTCAGAAATTATTTCTGATTTGATTTCCTGTATACCTTTCTGCAGTTGTTTCTTCATGTGAGACACTATTATTCCAGAGATTTCAGGAACATTATTACCATGTTCTACTATACTGTTGTGTTTTTCATTTTTTCTAGGTGGACTCAGAGCCTGAGAATGCATTTTGTTCCTTCTCTTCATGTAGCATTGTCTTCTGACATTTGGTGTAGAGCAGCGGTTGTCAACCTGAGGGTCGCGACCCCGCCTAAAGCCATCAGAAAATATTATTTAATTGGAATTACAGTTTTGAAGTAGCTACCAAAATTATTTTTTGGTTTGGGGTCACTACAACATGAGAAACTGTATTGCAGAGTCATGGCATTAGAAAAGTTGAGAACCACTGGTGCAGAGCTTTTGTAGAGTTGTTACTTTAGCAGCAGGTCTGCATCTACCAAATTCAAACTTGTCCAAGTTGGTATGGCCTGGGTCTGGTTGCTGTACTCCACTTCATTCTGCTACAACCCTTGGAAGTGAATGTGCTGTGTCACTCTGGCAAGATGGTCTTCTTCTGGATCAGCTGGGTGGGTCTTGCATCTAGCCTATCTTCAGGGAGTTCTGCAGCAGTTTCCATACTGAGCCTGTCTAATAAATGAAATTTCACTGCCATACTGGGCCTGTGTACTGGGTCAAATGAGTTTCTAGTGGGCACCAGGCAGTCTCACTCATACTGGGCCTGCTCTCTGGCTTCAATAGGGACCGAGTGGGCCTGGGATATTCCACTCATACCGAGCTTGGGTGTTGGGTCAAGTAAATTTCCCTTTTGGAGATATGACATGTACAGTGCATATGCACAGCACAATCTAAATGATGTCTAATAAAATGCAGGTCCTTCAAAAGTTGTATTGTCAGCTAACAAGGGGTATAAAATGATCATATTTGATTTAAAAAAACTTGTAACCAGAATATATAAATAATATAATACAACAAATATACCAAATTAAAAAGAGCACAGGTATACATAGAAATTTATTTTTAGAAAGAGAGGAAAAAAAGAGGATATTTAAATGAAAAATGCAATAAGACAAATGAAAGATCTTTGGAAAGCTGCACACATTTAAAAAAGGCAAGACAGAGTTTGAGGGACTGAAGATAATACTGAGCAAGTGGTATATGCAGGTGCTAATAATGAATGGATAAAATGTATAAGATCTCTGGGACACAAAAGAATAAACCCACAATGTATTACTGTAGTAAAAGATACAAGATACAGACTAATGTAATAAAAATTTCATTTGATGAAATAATAATAGAAAATGTCCTAAATTATAGGAGAAATAGACCTCCAGGTAAAGAAAACATTTAGATTCTGGACAGGTAAGTATTAGGAGAAGCAAAGGCTGGAAACTGGTCACATGTGGTGGGGCAAGGAAGGGCCAGCCTGAAGACAGAGTACCTGAGGCAATCATGCTGCTTCAGTCCTGAGAAACACCCTGCCTGTTATGGTTTATGTCTAGTTGTCCCCTCAAAGCCTCATGGAGTCATGGGCAGGGACTTCTAGAGTTTGAGACTTAAATGATGATCCACTGGGATTACGTGTTTTACTATTGTTGGGATTATGGTCTGAGTAGTGCTGAGACTATGGTCTGATAGGCTAAGGCAGAGAGCCTGATGTAATTTAAAGAGAGACAGAGAGACAGACTAGAGATGTTGCTCTCTGCCTTCCTGGTTGGTCGGTTGCCTCTGTTGCCATTATTACTGTTCCCCTGCCATGAACTGCAGCTCTCTACTATGTGCCCCTCAGCCTTGGATCCAGCCAAGCTTCAGTAATTGTGAGCTAAATAAACCTTTCCTTCCTTCGTTTTGAGTATTGGTATTTGTCCCAGCAATGAGTAAAAAGTAATTAAGACACTGCCTCAAATGTTTCCAGCCAATAGGTGTCAAGCAACCCCCTGTCATGTGACTCATTGTCAATTATTTATATAAACATCCCTGTAGCACCTGAGCAGTTTCCTTGCATCAGGAGAAAGAGGGCTTCACCTGATCTCAGCTTTTGTCTTTTATCCTTTTTTTCTTAATCCTCTCACATTTTCCCCAGGAACACTGGGAGCTGTGTGGGTAGCTGCAGATAAGACCAGAACAATAATTCCTGTGTCACATACTTCAGATGTCAAAAGCACAGAACTAGAGTATTAAAAGCTCTCGCAGAGAAATACCAAGTTATGCAGCAAACCAATCAGAATAATGTCAAATACATAATATAAAGCCAAAGACATGGAAGGCCTGAAACACTGTATATCAAGTTTTGAAAGATAGTAAGAGGTAACCTAGATTACCATATTCACAAAACTGTCCCACACAGTTGAGGAACAAAGATTTTCTAAGAGAAAATTAAAGTAAAGAAATTAATGACCAAGAAACCAACAATTCAGGAAGCAGTTTACTTCTACAAAGAGGAGAGGAGGCATGGATAAACTATTGAAATTAAGGAAAGTATCAAATATTAGAAAAAGCAACAATAAATGGGTGAGTTCATGGCTGAATTAGGTAGTAGGAGGTAGGGCCCTGTTGAAGAATGTCCCTGGAGTGTTCTTTTGGAGGGGATACTGTCCCAAGTCTCTCTCCAACACCCCACAGATGGCAGCAGTTGTGGATGTGTTCTTTGGATGACAGCAATGACAATTTATTCTTCTTTATTTCTTCCTTATTTTTGAGAAAGTGTCTTACCATGCAGTTTATGTTGGCCTTGAACACACTATGGAGTGTAGGCTCAAATTCCTGCTGACCCTCCTACCTCAGCCTCTCAAGTGCTAGGATTAAAGGTTAGCACAACTATTCCTGGCCCTGATGATATTTGGAGTCAGTAATCGCAGTCTTGTATCTCAATGCCTGTTATGGACAGGCCTAAAAGAACTCCATTTTTGCTCTATGTAGTACTGATAAGGGTTTGTTTCTAGTCAATTATTTTTTAACATGTGCAGGACAGAATTCATGTAACAAAAACAATTATGGAACATTTTTAAGTTTAAGTAAAGTTTAAGTATACAGTTACTGGTCCTCAAAATTCATCAGGCCCCTTTCTGTTAAGCATGGATGAAGAGTGAAAATGAAAAGCTCATGGGAACTATCAGTACTGTCATAACACCATAAATAAATTCTTTTTTTTAAAAAAGACAGTTTTTGGCACATTTCTAGGGGCTGGGGAGATAGCTCAGTAGAATAAGCGCTTGCCTGGCAAACAGAAGGACTTGAGTTAAATCCCCAGTCCCATAAACTAAACTAAACTAAACTAAACTAAAATAAACTAAACTAAAATAAAATAAAATAAAACAAAACAAAGTAAAGTAAAGTAAAATAAAATAAAATAAAATAAAATAGTAGAGACATTTCTAGTTGAATGAATGCACCTACAGACCATACTCAAGTAAAATAAATGGGATATGGATGCATAAATATTACATTATCTTACTAGTGTGAAACATTAAAGAGTAAATAACCAAAATTTGCAAAAGATACTGTGAAACAAGAATAAATTAGGGGCTGGAGAGATGGCTCCGTAGCACAAGTCCCTGCCTGGCAAGTGCAAGGTTGTGAGTTTGAACCTCGGTCCTGCCAAATAATAATAATAATAATAATAATAATAATAATAATAATAATAATAATAATAATAATAATAATAATAATAAAATAAAAAATAAACAAGTCTCCAGGAAACAATAGACTAAGATTACAGCCCGCATCTGAGTCACAATCTCTGCCTGACTTTCCAATGAGGTGAAGACTCCAGGGCTTCCTATGAATTAGTGAAGATCTTGTTTGCCTGTTGACATTGAGTGTGGAATTACAGGGTGCTCTGACTTCTTGTATAGTGTTAGCTAGGTATGGGGTTGGTTTCTGTCACCCTGTGAACTATCTGGAGATCTATTTTGTTTTCATTTGAGGGATTTATGTTAAGAAACTTCAAACAAAAGAAAGCAAGACTTTTTCTAAAAACATTTGAGTCGAGGAAGAGGGAAGAACTAGAATACCCAGGAGCTTTGAGTAATGCTTTACTAATTAGCTTCTTGATACTATAATGAAACACCTGATACAAATAACTTACTGAGTGTCTTATTTTAGCTCAGCTTTGGAGTTTTCCATCCATGATCAATTGGTCTCATTGCCTTTGCACCTGTGAGGAAAAAGAATGTGATGGTGTGAATGTGTGGAGAAAGAAGCCTGGGGTGGTGGCGCACGCCTGTAATCCCAGCACTCGGGAGGCTTAGGCAGGAGGATCGGTGCGAGTTCGAGAACAACCTGGACTACCAAAATGAGCTCAAGGCCAGCCTGAATGGATAGCGAGACCCTGTCTCAAAAAGACAAAAATAAATAAATAAATAAATAAATAAATAAATAAATAAGCATCTGGATATTAAAAAAAGAAAAGAAATGGAGAAAGAGTGGGAGCCAAGGTACGAAATCTCCTTCCAGGACAAAGACATAAGCTTCTCCAATTACTTCCCTTAAAGATTCCACAATCTCTCAGTAGCATTCTGGGAATTACCCCTTAATACATGGAATACGAGAAAACATACAAAGTCCGAGGCATAATGTCACAATGTAAAAAAAGAAAATATTTTCCAAAGTAAGAATAGGAGCGTCAAGAAAGAACTGCAAGTAAACTAAGTATTCTTGAGAGCAACAGCTAAAAACATCATCATCTAAAGAAATTTAATATGATTTTCTTATAATGCCCCCAAAAGGTAAAGAACAGAATAACATCAATATTCGCACTAGCAAGGCTTTACCCTCCCAGGATTTTGTTGACTTTGTTGTGAAATGTGGCATACAAGTACATTGCAGGTGTGATTAAAGTTATGAAAGCTAAATAAGGAAGTTATTTTCATGTATCCAGATGATCCCATTTAATCGCTGAGCACTCCAAAGCAGAATGATTTCTCTCCAATTAGGCTCAATCAGTGAGTTGCAGCAGAGAAAAGGGGTAGAGATGAGAACCAAGCTCTCTCCGCACCCCTGCTGGCTCTAGAAGGGGCCAGAGTGAGGTACCAGAGGTGTTGAGTAGACAACGAAGGAGATTAAAGCCAGGAAACTTCACTCTTACATACACAGGCAAATAAATGAATGTGGAAGGACTTTAAATAGCCTTGAAAGCAAATCTGTAAAGGTATTCAGCTCTGTTGGTCTCCATCTTGCTTTCTATCATGAAAGCACTTGTGCAGAAGAATCAGCTGCGCTGCAATATGCTTCAGACTCTTAAGCCAAAGGAACTGTGACACAATAAATGTCTTCTTCTAAGCTATTAAATTAATTTATCAATTCTTTTCCAACCAATGCAAAATGAATACAATGATCATTTGTCTACAAATTTTACCTTTTTTTATGGCCAGCTCAGCCTGCCCTATGGGTGGGGCTGGTTCAACATGTGGTGCCAGGGATTAAACCATGGTGCCTGTGGTTGCCTAAACTTGCATAAGTAGGCGCTTTAGACTGCTGAGCCATCTTGACGGCCGGATATTGTTACGGTTTGTGTCTAGCTGTTCCACCAAAGCCTCATGCAGTCATGGGGTGGGGACTTCTGAAGTTTGAGATTAACTCATGATCCAACAGGACTATGAATTTTAATACTTCTAGGGTTATGGGTGTAAGTACTTCCACCAGCCTGGAGTGGGTAACCTGAATGCAATTTAAGAGCGACAGACTTCCTCTCTGTTGCCATTGTGTTGCTCCTTCTCCTTCTGCTCTCTGCTCTTTGCCGCCATTGTGAAAGATTGCTCTCTGCCATGTGCAACTCTGTCTTGGAGCCAGCCGAGAATGAACCAAAGCCTCCAGTAACCGTGAGCTAATAAATATTTCCTTTTTTCATATTGGGTATTGAATATTTGTCTCAGCAATGAGAGAAGAGTAACAAAGATGTGTTGATAAAGGTAAATCTTTTACTAGACGAATTTTAATAAAAACGCTAAAAGAAGGCTGGGGAGATAGCTCAGTGAACAAGGTAGCATAGGGCTTGGGATTTGATCTCTGGTACTACATGCCATGCCAGTTCTTTCCCCCATCATGCTGGGCAGGCAATTGTGTCTGGCCATGGTGACACACGCCTGTGATCTCAGCACTGGGGAGGCTGAAAATAGGAGGACCACTGTAAGTCTAAGCTGCATAGTGAGACCCTGTACCAAATACATAGATTATTTAAAAAATATATAGAAGGAATTTAGAATGAAAAAATGCAAAATCACCATTAGAATTCAATAATAACAATTGCAGGTAGGACAAATGATTAATGATAAGCTTTCTGGGCAAAATGTTAACAATATAATTGGACAGTAAGAAAATATCTTCAAATCTGTTAAGTTTGCAATGAACTTGAAACATACTCATACATTATCTAATTATCTACCAGTATTTATAAGTTAATTTCCCTTCTTCTTGAATATGTAGCCCTAAAGGTAATATTTATTTTTTAATATAAAGAAATATGTAATGAACTATGATTAAATAAATAGAATAGTAAATCCACTGAAACTTAACAGAATATTCAAGATCTCAAGTAATAGAAACTCACTTGTAAAAGGTAATGAGATAAGGCCCTATAACTTGATCAAATGTAGAATACCAATTAGTTCTAGTAATTTGAGTAAACTTACAAATGTTGACAAAAATAATAATTTATTGCGCTGTTTCAATTATGCTAAGTTAATACCAAAAACCATCAGGCATCTGAAAATGAAGCTCGAGTAGACCAAGTGAGAAGTTGAACATAATATCAAAGCTAATATATATGTAGAAAAGATGTATTTTAAAACAACAAGTATATATGCCAATAATCTGATTATGAAACCAGGCAAATGTGGTCAAATTGTTTATCAAAGTATAATAAACAATCTCAGAAATATACAGACAATAAAAGTAAAAGCTGACGGTATAAATAAATCATATTTCCAGAATTAATGATTTTCTTACTACCTAAGGTTTTACCTTCACCTGAAATGTCAGATTAAAACTGTCAATAGAACTAACATCTGAGACACTGAACATAAGTAATGACAGAAAGAAATGAAAACATTACATATATTTAAAATGTGTCTGTTATCTGAAAAAGAAGGGAAAAGATGGAAAAATCAGGGGCTGGGGAGATAGCTTCATGTTACAAGTGCCTGTGAGGTAAGTTCAAGGTCGTGAGTTTGAACCCTAGTCCTGCCCAAAAAAAAAAAAAAAAAAAAAGCTAAAGAAATCATATTTAGAAATTAGTTACAACCACTAGTGTTAATTGATTCAGTCACAGGATTAATGGACAATAGTAATCTGTATGCATCCTTCCATAAAATGATACGAAGTAGAGACATATAAAACTTGGTTAGTGAAGCACCCCTTCTTAAAGAAATGGAAATTTTTATTTATATATTTCCTGTAAGAGGCCTCAAAGTTTAAGATATTATCATTAACAAGATATACTTGTAAATAATTTGGATTTTTTTTTACATTTAATAAGAAATAACAATGAGAAAGCGGGGCGTGGTGGCGCATGCCTGTAATCCCAGCACTTGGGAGGCTGAGGCAAGAGGATCGGTGTGAGTTCGAGACCAGCCTGGGCTACAAAAGTGAGCTCAAGGCCAGCCTGAACTGCATAGTGAGACCCTGTCTCAAAAAGACAAAAACAAGAAAAAAAAAAAAAAAAAACAATGAGACAGCTTCACAACTTGTTAGTAGGACAGCCTCAATAATCCATATACTGCAGGGTCCAGGGAGATAGCTCCATGGTACAAGTGCCTGCGTGGCAAGTGCAAAGTCATGAGTTTGAACCCTAGTCCTGCCAAGTTAAAAAATAAAAATGAAAAAGAATAATACACTGTATATTTTTGTTTTCATAGTATTTGTTTTCATAGTAGTTGTTCCGAGTACAAGATAAAGCCATAATAACTTTTCTAAACACTATTGATATAAATACTTCTTCTTGTTGAACTAACAGAAAGTAGATGTATACATAGTCCAAATCCATAACAGTAGTGAGTTATTGGCAGAACTGGCAAAGTCAGAAGCTGTTGACTTGACCCTTTTATAACTCATCAAACTAATCTGGGTGTATGTTTTATGCCTTATGGTTAAAATTTTCTGGTGGGTGGTTAAGGCCAAGTTAAAGCAAGGGCTATATAACAAAACATGTAACTTTTGTATCTGACAGTCAGTCAAATCCCCTCAGGATTAACCTTAAAAACATGTACAGCGTTTTGTAGAACTTTTGTCAGTGTCATTCATCTGGATGAGTCATGACCATTGCTTGACCAGTTTGCTCTGTGTGAAAGCGTAAGAATGTTTTCTCTCTAGCTGACTCTCCTTAGGCCCACTATATATTGTAAATCCCTTTCCTCTGTGGCCCCGTTATATATTCCACTTTCCAGAGTAAAAGGTCCACTCATAAATGAGTAACTGAAATGAAATATACACTTTTCAGAAGACAAAGTACACTGTATATCATCAGTCTCTTTCCTCTGTGGCCTCATGATCTCCTTGAACAGAAAATTTGGGACACCACTCGGTTATAAGATGTTACTGTACAGGTGCTTTCCTCATTGACTTTGAAGGGCGAGGGCCAAAATATTGACTATTCTTGTAACCCAAATTTTTCTCCAAATTTTTGGTCTGTAAACTTATATTCTTAACCCTCCAGAAGATTAGCTTAGTGATACTATTGCTCTATAACAGGTACTTGAGATTAACATCACTGTCATTCTGAATACTAAATGTCCTAGACCAAACATGAAGCTGGTATTTCCATCACTCATTGATATTCTAATAAATCTCTATAGAACGTGATTTTAAAAAATTGTTACAACTTTTTACGCAAATATTTCAAAATCTAAGCATATATAAAATTGTAGCAGGTCAGTCTTACGACATTTTTCCTTGCCTAGTACTCTCTTTAATTATTCTTTTTGTTTTCTTTTAAAACAAATATTTAAGGGGCCAGGGAGATAGCACATTGGCATAAGTGCCTGCCTGGCAAGTGCAAGGTCCTCAGTTCAATCCCTGGTTCCGTAACTAACTACCTAATAAATAAATAAGTAAAATATTAACTTGAAAGAGAGTATAGCAATAATTGAAATTATATTGGAAGGAGCACACATCTAAAAGAACAGAATAGCCGGGCGTAGTGGCACATGCTTGTAATCCCAGCACTTGGGAGGCTGAGGCAAGAGGATCGCTGTGAGTTCAAGACCAGCCTGGGCTACAAAAGTGAGCTCAAGGCCAGTCTGAAATGCATAGCAAGACCCTGTCTCAAAAAGCCTAAATAAATAAATAAATAAATAAAATTAAATAAATAAAATTAAATAAATAATTAATTAAATAATTAATTAAATAAATAAATAAAATAAAAGAACAGAATCACAAGCATTCTGAGCATGGTTTTAGTCTTACATGTTGCTACTCTGAGTGTCAAGAACCTGTTGGAGATTCTTAGGACCATTGTCTAATTCATCCTGTGAATTAGACATGCATACGTGCATGGTTTTGGCCCTGCAACGTTTCCTAACTTTTCTGCTTGCTGTCCCTTTGTTGTTTAGTCCTTAAGTTCTTGATTTCCATGCAGCTGTGTTATGCCTTCCCATTTTTATTTTTTGTTTTAATAATTTATTGCATTGGGAGCTTACCATACTTTTCAGGAAAAAAAAAAAAAAAAGTCCAAGTTCAGCAGAGGAGCAAATTCTCAAGAATGCTTTGGGGTGTTCCGTTGTCAACGAAGTGGATTCCTTGTCAGCCTGAGGCAGAGGCTATTTGTTAATTGCTGAGCAAGTGCGTAGAAGAGAGGTAAGAAAAATATTTACTTAAGGCTTTGATTCACACACTGTACGTGTCTTCATAGGCAAATGAAAATGATCAAGCAGAGAGGACTGGAGTGAGGGCTCAAGAGTGTCTGAAGTATTCAAATTGCTTCCTCTACAAATTGAGTTCCAGGTACAATTTGCTAAAAAGGAATGGAGCTAAGTATTCTGAGTCCAGAGTTGACTTATAATTTTTCTTAATTTGTGGTTTATGGAGTTTAATAACTACCAGCTTGAGTTTAGGTGAAGATTATAATACAATGTTTAAGAGTCATTTACCAAATAATTAAAAACATTGATCCTAAATTTTAGAGCAACCAAACCATTTCAATATTAATATGGTCACTTTGGGAAAAGAGCCAAATTAAATAACTCATTTTATTGATACTCAGATTGTCAAAACTCTACCTGTTTATTCATAACTATTCTATTTGTATTAAATAATTTCTAATATATAGGAGCTTGGTGCACATTATTCCTGTTTCTGAAAATTATGAAAATGAAGTCAGCACAATTATGCTTTTTATACTAAACTATTTTATAAGATTTTTCTCCTTTTACTTGAGAGAGATTTGAGAATAAAATTAGAATAAACACTAACCTAAAAGAGTTGCATTTACATTCCAAATAATTATGAACTGATATTCTCATATTTATTTCCTTTGGCATTCAAATAAACTAAATTTATTTTTTTAAATAAACTAAATTTAAAAGTTACAATAAAACATAAATTATGTTAAATAAAACTATTATTATATTAAGAATTTTGAATCTTTGTGTGAATCCAATTTTAACATTAATAATTGATATCTTTGTGTTATGTAGATAATTTGTTTAGTTAACTGATTTGTACAGTCTTTCAATTTTATATTTATGGCTACTCATTTAACTCAAAAAATAGCAAGCTTATGAAAAGAAAGCATAGTCTTGATGAATTTTCCTGATTAAAAATAAAGACAGGTGGGGCTGGGGAGATAACTCGAGGCACAAGTGCCTGCTGGGCAAGTGCAAGGTCGTGAGTTCGAACCCTGGTCCCACAATATAAAAATAAAAATAAAAATAAAAATAAATAAATAAATAAATAAATAAATAAATAAATAAATAAATAAATAAAGACAGGTGATTAAACATTGAGACACATATGTCTCATCACAAAACTTAATCTAATAGCATGACTATAGGCTAAAATGTTAGATTAAATAAGTCACATGTGAATAGAAAATTCATTTTTTCATTGACTGAAGGTATATATTATGAATGAAAGTCTCGATAAACAAGCTACATCTGTAATATCTTCCATAGTTAAACAAAAAAGAAAGTAGAAATATAAAAAGTGTAGGGACTTATACAGTGTCAAATAATTTTTCACAAAATTATTTCAATATCAGAGGGTAGCAAAGGAAAGAAAAAAAATATTCTCTTTGAATTAAGAGGAAGCAGATGCATACAAAGTCCCATTTTCCACAATTACAGTGGGCCACCAGTGAAACTTGCAACGTTGGAGGCTATCGATCCAAGCCTCCCACAGCTCATCTCACCAATCTAGGTCTGCGTTTCATGCCTCCTAATTAAGCTTTTTTGCTAGGTGATCAAGGACAAGTCAAAGCGAGTCCTGTATAACCAAACATTCATCTTTTGTATCTTCCAAGGTCAAATCTACTCAGGATTAACTTCGGAACCATATACAGTGCTTTGTAGAACTGTTGTCAGTGTCAGCCTTCAGGACGATTCAAGGACATTGCTTGGCCAGTTTGCTTTCTGTGAAAGCCTGAGAGAATTTTTTTTTTTTTTTTTTCTGGGTGAAACTCCTTAGACACAGTATAGTTCATTTATCCCTTTCCTCTGAGGTCCCATAGTGTTATGGTTTATGGCTAGTTGTCCCGCCAAAGCCTCATGGAGTCATTGGGCGGGGACTTCTAGAGTTTGAGACTTGATCCATGATCCCTGGGATTATAGGTTTTAGTACTGATGGGATTATGGGTGGAAGTACTTCTGGGATTATGGGTGTAGCCTAGGGCGGGAGCTAAGGTGGAGAGCCTGAACGTAATATAAAGAGAGACAGAGAGACAG
>PVJA010009443.1:0-60703 GCA_004027025.1 Myocastor coypus
AAATTATCACCTGATTATCTGAAAAAAATACCAGAGAAAGAAATTCTTCCTAAAATATTCTCTGAAGCTAGCATTACTCTGGCACCCAAACCAGAGAAGGACATAACAAGAATACTACAGTCCAATAACCTTGATTAATTTAGAAGCAAAAGTCCTCAATGAAATACTAATAAAACGAATCCAATAGCTCCTTTGAAAGATTGCTCTCATTGATCCCATAGGATTTCCTCTAGGGATGTAGTGATGGTTCAGTATCCACCAATCAATTTACATGGGGACAATCTTAATTGATGTGGAAAGGCACTGGATAAAAATTCTTGTTACTTTCAGTATAAGAATGCTGAGAAAATTAGACATACAAGGACTGTACCGCTAAGTAATAAAATCCATTATAAGGCCACAACAAACGTTGTATTATGTGAAACAAATGCTGAAAGCTTTCTCTCCAAGATCTGTAACAGGATAAGGAAATTCACTTTCACCTCTTTGTTCAACATAGTGCTGGTAAACATAGAGCAATGACACAAGAGAAATAAATCCAGGGCATCTATATTAGAAAATAAATAAATGGTCACTGTAGATGGCATGGCTTTATATGTAAGAAATTGCAGGATATATACCAACATACAAAAATAAGTAGCATTGCTATATGCAAACAATAAATGATCTAATTAGAAATCAAGAATACCTGCAGTTCCTCCAAGATATCATGTCTGCATCTTATACTCTGAACAACTACTATGAAGAAAACAATATGCAATGTATTATTTTATCTGTCCTACTAACCTGTTTTGAAACTATCCCTATTTCTTTCTCATTAATATTAATAAAAAAGGAAAACATATTCAAACAAAGAAAGCAAGCTCATTAATAATACAAAAAGAAAATCTAGAAGTAGGTTTCATGGAGAGGTGGAAAATTTCTTACATATAACTTCTGTTGAAACATTCCAGCATTCAGGTAAGCTGAAGCAGGAGAATTGCAAGTGTGACTCCAGCCCAAACAACTTTAGAGTTTTGTGAGATTTTGCTTTAACATAAGGTCTGTGGGTGTGGCTAAAGCACTTTATTCAATACACATTATTACAAAAAATGAAGAAAACATTAGAAATTGAAATGTCATAGAATAATGGAAAGACATCTTATGGTTATTAAGTGTATTACTTTATATTCTTAACATTAGCATAATACCCAAATCGACTTACAGATTCTATAAAATTCCTATTAAAATGCTAATGCAATTCTTCATAAAATTAGAAAAGATATTCTAAAATTTTTATGATCCGAAAAATCTCCAATAGTTTTATGTGTTAGCAGTAAGGAGAATAAAGCAGTTGGAACTATGTCTTTTGACTTCAGAACCAGCAAAAAAACTCCAGTAATCAAATTAGATAGGCACAAAATAACAGATCACTGTAATAAATGAGAAAACAGAAGAAATCAAACATCTGAAACAAAGGCTTTTTCAACAAAGGTGCTGAGAATGTACATTTAAAAATGGTACAGTGCCCTTTAGTAAATCCTAGCAAAAAATTAGCTAAATAAAGCCATGCAGGCTCCTGTTGCCAGTAACACAGAGCTCCTCACAAAAGTTAACAGGAAAAATGCAATTCACAAGAGGCTGGGGTGAGTGGGGCAAGTGTTACAACTGCTTTGGTTACTTTGTTGAATACAGTAACTACAGATACCAAGTCTGTACTGCACAATTCCAAAACATAGAAAAACAAATTATAAGTATTCAGCCCAAAGATGATGAATATTTGAAAGAAAAGTTTAACCTAAATTTGCAGACACATGTCAAATATTATACAATAAGCTATTAATTATGTAAAGGTGATTGTTTTTGTGAATCAGTTTTTAAAAAGTGCATTGAATAATTTTACATGCTAGGGTCTGTTAGTAAAATTGCTGTTGAATGATTTTTACCAGGCTCTGGAGTTATTATTTCAAGAATTTTTAGAAAATTTTCATAATAAATGAAAATCTCTATATAAATAATTTTAAATGCTTTATAATTAGATTTTACCAAACATTGAAATGTTATACTGAATAGTGTTTTATTGTGAACTTAATAATATTTAGGATTTCAAATTATTTACAACAAAGGTTTTATTTTATTTTTTTTAGCATTGGAGATGAACTCATGTACGTCCTTGTGTATGACAGGCAGATTTTATTCCACGGTGCTGTATGTCAAACACTTTCATAAAATTTTATTTTTGAAGCAAGATCTTGCAAGTCCCTCAACTGGCTTCAATATCAGACTTACCTTCCTTAGCTTTCTGACTATTATTAAATGGTATCTTTTAATGTTTCCTTTTTTGGTATCGGGAGTGGAACTCACAAGCTCAAGCTTTCCAGTAGCTGCTGTGCTGCTCCGCTATATCCTGAACTCTTCTAACATTTGTAAAAGTACTTTGTTACTTAATTAAGTTACAGTTACTTCCATATGTAAAAATAGGATGATTTCTTTGTTTTCAAATAGTATAGTTGTGTATGTCATAGTTCTAATAAGGAAGTTGCTCAATTGTTATGTGACATATTTCAATATATTTAGAATTTCTATCTTACAGTAAAACATAAAATTTCCTTTCACATTAACTATTATATAGTCAGAAACATGAAGTGAGTATACAAACCTATCATTGGCTTTCACTCCAGTTGTACAAAAACAATGAGATACCCTTATAGCAAATCAAATGTCCAATTTCATAAGCTCTACATATTTTGTATATACATGCAAAATTCATTTATGAAGCATTTAAATATTGGAAAAATCTAATATTATTATTTCATATACATATAATGTTCTATTCAAATAGCAGTTCATTCCCTTTCTATGCAAGGAGACGAGTTCAGGTACGTGAGATGACAAATGCTCCTTATTTTTTTGTGGGCATTGTTCCAATGACCAGATACTCATGGAGTCTACACAGACATGCAAGTGCTAGCACAAGCAGTCCGTAATTAGCGTTCTTTAGTTGAGGTGCAACCAGAAAGATGCATTTCTCTGATAGGAAACAGCAAACGTGAACTGTACTGCAACTTATTTGATTTTTTTTTTTGTAATTTAGTAAGTATTCATCACATCTAATATGTAGTGGGTGATGTCATTATTATATTCAGTCTTAATAATGTATAAGAACAGATCTTCATTTCATTTGAGAGAAAATGTCCCATTATGTTTTATAAATATTTTGTAATTAATCTCATTTTAGAATAACATAAAATAACATTGAATTTAATTTAATTCTGGTTCTTTTTTTCTTCTAAATCTCTTCTGTCCAGTTATTCATGACTAAGTTGAAGTTTGCATTTAATCAATTAGTCTCTCTTCTAATTCTTCTAAAGTCAAAATATATTTTGTCACCATAATATTTTAATTTTGTCCACTGTGGTTTGAGTCAGGACATTTTGTTTATTTATCATCTATTTTTTGTTGGTACCAGGGATCAAACTGAACTTTCTCCCTGACCCCAGTCCACTGCTTTGTTCTCTGACCCTTTTTACTCTTTTAAGATTTGCACTTATGATTTTGTAATTTTAGTATCTTCTAAAGAACTGACCATCATGATTTTTTTTTTGTCTTTTTTTTTTGAGACAGGGTCTCGCTATGCAGTTGAGGCTGGCCTTGAGCTCACTTTTGTAGCCCAGGCTGGTCTCGAACTTGCACCAATCCTCCTGCCACAGCCTCCCGAGTGCTGGGATTACAGGCGTGAGCCACCACGCCTGGTGCTAACCATCATGAGTTTTGCTGCTTAACGTCCTAAATTACTTTCAAAGCTTATGTATCCCCTTAAATTCAAGTATTTTTATTGTAACAACTAAATTGGTGTGATAACTGATTTAGATGCTAACTATGGATATTGGTATTTTAAAGGTATACATCATTATTTAAATCTACTAGAAACTAAATTTCATAGATTGTTGAAACTTTTGTCCTTTAAAGGAAATATGTGAAGGTTTGATCCCTGGTCCTGGTCCCACATACCATGCTGGTCCTGCCCCTGGGGCACACTGAGCTGGCCTCCAAGTTGAGGCATGGTGGCGCATGCCTTAATCCTGACACTAGGGATCACTATAGGTCCAAGTGGTATATTGAGATCCCATACCAAATACATAAATACAAAGAAAATTACTTGAAATAATTGCATTATTTATTTTTACATAATAACAAATTTTATTGGTACAGTTTGGGAATGGGTAATGATCAAATTCATCATAGGGAAATTGCATCTCAATTCTCTTTGTTTACCATTTCTCAATTCTCCCTCTCACTCTTCTTCCCTTCCTGAGCCACAAAATCTTTGTTTCCATGATTTCTTTCTTTGCTCATTATTTACTTTATCCATCTCCACCACTTGCTAGTTCCTCTTCCCATTGGAATATTTTTTTTTCCTATTTCACAATATCTATTATATTTTTTGGTTCTTAATTACACTACTAGTTTCTCACACCAGGGAAACAATGTTATATCTACAAATGTGTGTTTTATTTATTTCACTTAAAAAATATTGTCTCAGGATGCGTCCATTTTCCTATCTTTCTTTATGGCAAAAGAGTACTACCCTGTATATAAAAACTGCATTTCATTTATCTGTTCATCTGGTGATGGGCATCTGGGCTGTTTCCAATATTTAGCTATTACAAGTAGTGCGGATATAAAAATGAATGTGCATCTGTAATTGTATTATTTTTTTACTCTTTGCGGAAGATACCAAGAAAAGGATTAACTAGGTTAAATTAAACTTCTAATTTTAATTTATCAAGCAGTCTCCACACTGATTTTCGTATTTGTAGTGGTTGGACCATCGTGACAACTTGGCTGGATGACTCAGCTGCCAGGTGCCCTGTTGGTGGGAGCCCCACCCTGGGTTCAATTGGCTCCTCCCTAATATCGGGATTAAGGGCCCATGATTAATTCCACCATAGGGCAAAATAGGCCCATGTCAGAATGACTGAGCACAAAGAGACTTTTTAAAGGACTGAGGAAGAAGTCAAGACTTCACTTCCTCGGAGAAGCTTCTGTCTTCACATTCAGCCTGGACTTCATCATCTGGCTAGCAGTGTAGCCTCTCCAGCCTCCAGCTTGGATCTTTCGTCATCTATCGCAGAATCTTCATCATCCATTACAGACACTTCAGTCTTCCAGTGCAGACCCATCAGCTGACGGATAGAGACTTACACGGAGTGCTGCAGTGACGCATAGACCTCCGGATTGAGTTCTTCAGACGCCTTCTGCACGCTTTCTCATCTGACTCTGTGGTTGACTATTGTAAGCCAACCTTATAATTCCTTATAAATTGTATATTTTATGTTAATATCCATTCCTTATATCTATTCTGTTCCTCTAAGTAAAACCCTGACCAATACAATATTGGTTGAATCAAATTACACACCAACTTATAGTAGAGAAGTTATTCTTTTCCTCAACAGCCCCACCAGCATTTGCTTTTGTTTAACTTCGTGATAACTGCCATTCTTTCTGGAGTGAGATAAAATCTTGGTGTTGTTTTAGTTTGCATTTCTTGAAGGAATATCAATGTTGATTATATTTTTTCCTATGTTGTCATGTCTACTTCACCTGAAAAATATCTATTCATTTCAGATGCTCATTTTTGAGTGGGGTCATTAAATTTGGGGAGTATGATTTATTTCATTATATATATATATATATATATATATATATATATATATATATATATATATATTCTATGTATTAGTCCTTTGTCTAAGAAAGAGTTGACAAAAATGTTGTTCCACCCTGTGGGTTGTCTTTTCACTTTGTTTATAATTTTTTTTTTCATTTATGTATTTGGTACTGGGTCTTACGAGTTAGCTTGGACTCATGGTGACCTTCCTGTTTTCAACCTCTCTAGCACTGGGGTTAAAGTTGTGCATCACCATGTCTGGTCTTGGTGGTCAGCTCAGTGTACAAGAGGAACAGGGCTGGCATGGCATGTGAGACCCGGAACTGAACCTGTACTTGCCAAACCAGGCACTTAGTCCACTGAATTATCTCCCTGGCTCTTTATATTTTTCTGGCTGTGCAAAATCTTATTAATGAGATGAGTACCCAGTTTTTACTTTCATACAATATAATGTTTTTTTGTGTGATTAAGCTTATGTTCATAAACATTTTGCCCACATCTATGTCTTCAAGAGCTCTTCCTATTCTCTCTTCCAGCATATTTAGTGTTTCCATCTTTATATTTTGTCTTTGGTCCACTATTCTTTTAGTTTAGAGCATGGTGAGATACATGAATGTAGTTTTGCTATTCCACATAGTAAGATCTAGTTTCTCCAGATATTTCTATATCTCCTAATCTGTTTCACTAATCCTCAGGTCAGATTTCCTACCTTGCTTTTCTTTTCTTTTCTTTTCTTTTCTTTGCTCTTCTCTTCTCTTCTCCCCTCCCCTCCCCTCCCCTCTCCTCTCTCCTCTTCTCTTCCCTTTCCTTTCCTTTTCTCTCTCTCTCTTTCTTTCTTTCTTTCTTTCTTTCTTTCTCTCTCTCTCTCTCTCTCTCTTTCTTTCTTTCTTTCCATTAGAACCATGCTGCTTTTAAACACTGTAGCTTTGTATATAATTTAAAGTCACTAATTATGATGCCTCCTTTTCTATGTTACTAGTTATTGATTTTGCTGTTCCAGATTTCCTCTGGTTCCAAATCAATTTTAAGTTTATTTTCTCTGATTCTGTGAGGTGTGTTATTATTTTGATCAGGATTGCACTAAATCTGTATGACAATTTTGGAAGTATAGCCATTTTTGCTATGATGGTTCTTCTTACCCATGAATCGGGGATATATTTCCACTTTATTACATCCTCTTCAGTTTACTTTTTAAGAGTACTACAGTTATACATGTAAAGACCTTTTATTTCTTCTGTTAGACTGATGCCCATATATTTCATATTTTAGACATTGTAATCAATGTGTTGTTTGCCTTATTTCTCTCTCAATAAGTTTGTTATTTGTGCACAGGGAGAATGATTTTTGAGTGTTGAATTTATGACTGAATTTAGTTATTAAGTTTTGAAATCTTTCAGAAATATTTCAGGGTTTTCTATGTAGAGTATCCTATCACATGAAAACAATGATAATTTATCTTCTTTTGGAATCTTTCTTTTATTTCTGTTGTCTAGTCCCTCTGGCTAATGTGTCCACAACTATATTGAACAGGAGTAGTGATACTTAACATCTTCATTTTATTTCATCAATTTTAGAATAAAAACTAAATGTTTAAGATTTGAAAGTTTTTATCACATTGACATAAAAACCAGCTATTCCAAATTTCAGTAGCATTTTTAATTATAAATGGATGTTAGATTTTTGTCAAAGGAATTCTCAGCATCTATTGAAATGAACATGTGATTTTGTCCTTGAATCTATTAATATGTTCTATTTCATTTATTGATTGGCATATGTCGAACCATCCCAGAATCCCTGGGATTAATTCTACTTGGTCATGCTGTATAATTGTCTTGATGCTTTGCTACAGTCTTTACCAATACCTTACTGAGAATTTTTTCATCATGCTCATTAGGGAGATTGACAAATATTTCTCTCTGATGGTTGGCTCCTTATCTGGTTTTGGTATAAGGATATTGGTTGTTTCCAGGAATGAATTTGAGAATGTTGCTACCCTTTCAATCTCTTTTTTTACTTGATAAAAATATCATTTTTTAAATTCAACAATGGTTGTTATATTGCATAAAGTTGTCTTCAGACTAGTTGCTGAAATTACCAAATATAAAATTGGTCAAAAATTATCAACAAATAAAATAAGAATTAGCTATTCCTTTCACTAGACTAGTAGAAATGAGCAGTGCAATTATCAAAGCTCATCATAAATATATATATATATATATATATATGTATATACATATATATATATATATATATAACAATTATATATAATAAATATATTCATCCTTACAGTTTGAGATGCAGCAGTGTTAAATGTGTCTTTCTTGTAGAATTCAGCAGTGGATGAACCAGGACCTGGTCTTTGTATTTTTCATAGCTTTCAGTTGCATCTTCAATTGAATTTACTGATATTTATTTATTTATTTATTTATTTAGGACTTCTGTATCTTGATTATACAATAGCTATATAGCAATCTGCCCATTACTTGTGTTTGCCATCTTATTTGCATATAAGTTCTATAAGTAGATATTGACATTCTTCTGAATTTGTGAAGGGTCTGTTGTGGTTTTCATGCTTAATTGTGTAGATTTGAGCATTTTCTTTTTTGATAATGTTAATTAAGTATTTATAAGTTGTGTTTACTGTTTCAAGCAACCTACTCTGATTCATTCATTCTTTGTATTATTTACTTAGTATTGATTATATGAACCTCTGTTCTAACCTTTCAATTTCCTCCCTCACATGAGATTTGAACTTTCTCTAGAGGTGTGAGTTTCAACATGAGGTTGTGTAGCTGATCTTCCTCAGTTTTCCAGATATGAAAGTTCATCACTGTAAATGTCCCTCAAACAACTACTTCCATTACAACCTGTAACTGTTTGTATATTATATTGGTTTTATCATTTAATTATAAACCTGTCTAATGTCTTCTTTAATTAAAAATGACCCAATCATTATTCAAGAGAGAGTTAATTTCCGTATATTTATATAGTTTCTGTGGTTGGTTTTCTAATGCATTTCCACTTTCATGCACTATGGTCAGAAAATAGAAATAATCTCCTTTTCATTTATTAAGCATGTTATATGAGCTAGTACGTGGTCTTTTTGGGGACATGTCCTATCCATAACTGAGAAGAATGTGTTTCACATGCTTTTGGGTGGAAGACTTTGTAGACACCTAGTAATTCCTAGTAATTCATTAGCAGGTTTGTTTTTTTCTGATTTTTTTTTTCATCAAGTTGATCTATTTTTGAGCACAGGGTATTAAGGACTCTCATTGTAATTGTATTAGTACTTCATTTTTATGTCCTTTAATGCTAGTTTTATATAGTTTGATGGATTTCATATAAATGTATGTATACATACATATATAATATGTATTTATGATTGTTATTTCTTCCTCTTGAAGCATTCTCTTAACAAATCTGCAATGACCTTTTTTGTTTATTTTGATAAGTCTTGGCTTGAAGTTCACTTTGATTATAAACAGCTTTCTTCCTGGGTTCCTGTTGCATGGAAGATTATTTTCTGTCCTTTGATTTTCAGTCTGTGAATTTCTCGCGTTAGGTGTGGTTATTGTGCTGTACACTCTTGGATCTTATTTTTGATCCATTCTACTAGTATCTTTCTTTTGATTGGAGAATTATGATAATTTTCATTGATAGCTATAAATGATGTGTACTGACATGTCCTTTTCGTATTATTTTCCTCTTGTTGGTTCTCTGCCTTTCCCCTCTGTTTATCTGCTTTCATTTCCTTATAGATGTTTTCTGTTGGTGTCTGTAGAACTAGTTTTTTTTTTTTTTTCTAAATTATCTTACAAAATATTTTAGGGAACTTCTTTGGTGGTCATGAATTTATTCATTTGTTATTTGAATGGAAGTATCTTATTTTTCCATTGATTTGAAAAGATAGTTTTGCAGGATACCGAAATCTTGGTTTCAAGTTGCTTTCTTTCTAGGCTTCAAATACTTTACTACAAGGCCTCCTTGATTTTACGGTGCTAAGAACATTACGGCATTCTTATGTATTCTCCATTATGAATTATTTGCTTCTTTTTTAAAACAGGTTTTTGTATTCTGTTTTCAGTTGAATTTCTAGAGTCTTAATCACTTTACATTTTGGTCTCGATTCACTTTAGTTGCAAGTAATTAAATTTCTGTATGGCTCACTTATATGTGTGTCAAATTCTTTATTCATGTTTGAAGAATGTTCTACAATTACTTCTGTGAAAAAGTTGTTGACATTGTATTGTCTACTGAGCTTTTCTTGGACCATGTTCAACTTTGTTATTCTTTGCATCATCGTGAAGCTGTTGGGTGGATTTTTCCTGTTCCATTGCTTTTTAAAGAAATCTTTTCATGATCACTAGCCACAATTCCATCTTCTAGATCTGAAATTCTCTCCTTATCTTGGTTCTTTGAGCTATACTTCCAGTAGGATATTTAATATGAACTTCAGTTTTAATCTGTTTCATGGATTCCATTTCTTTCCTATGGCATGCCTTCATTGTTCTCATCATTTTCCTAAGCTCCCTCTTTTGTAAATATTTCTCTATTCCAGCTTCAGGGAGCAATCCTTCATTTTGATGATCGTCTCTTTTTTTTAACCTGAAAAATTATTTCTGACCTTATTTTTGCTATAGATTCATTCCTCAGTATTTTATTTTTAACTTCTGTTATCATTTCAGAAAATTCTGGAGATTTCATTTACCTTGTCCCTTGGATTTATCTTAGATGGGCTAAAGGTTTGTGATTGTGTTGTGATTCTCTGTCTTATCATTTTTTAAATTTTATTAAATTTATTTTCTTAGTTGTGCTTCTAAATTACTTTAGGTAGATATATAGCTTTATTAGTTTTATTTATTACACTTATTTTTATTTTTTATTCATTTTAATGAGAAAAAAAGATAAAATAACAATGAAAAAGTTTCAAAACAAATTAGTAGGTTGGTTACAATAATTAATACCATGCATATGGTTGCCTTCACAGTAGTTACTCAGAGTACGAAATGCAGACCTGATATCTTCTCTAAACCATATTAGTACAAACTTTTGCTTTCAATGAACTAAGACAAAGTAAATGCATATTTATCTTAATTATCTTGTGCATACATATGCATGTATACATTTTTTTTTATTTTTAGAGTTTTTAATACTAGGAGAAAATATCTTACCATGTCTTATAAGTAGATTATAAGTCAGAGATACAATATGAAACATAAAACAAAAAGTATAATTTAAAATATTCATAAAATTAATTAAATAATAACTAATTAAAATTAAATTAAACATTTCAAAACAATATTCTAAAATTTAAATCCAATCATGAGTCCAACTTAGAGGCCACAATGTTGTGTATCATACATATGAATCTGTAATCAATTAAGAATGTTTTCATAGTATTTGAATAGATGAGTGTATACAAAGATATCAACTAAGGAATACTTTCCACGGTAGTAAAGAATTACTAAGAATAAAGCATAATATAAATACTGCAATGGCAAATATGTGACCAGAACTTCTGACAGTTTGGGAATAGGATATCACACAAAGTTCTAGTATGTCATAGACACAAACAGTGTCCACTTATGACAAAAAAGTAGCAAAGAAGTAGCAGAACTGAACCAAAACTCGGAACAAATGGACTTAAGGGACATATACATATTGTTTCACCCAACCACTTCTGAATGCACATTTTCTTCAGCTGAATATGGAACATTTTCTAAAATAGACCACATACTAGTCCATAGATCATGCTTAAGTATATGTAAGAAAACAGAAATCATTGCATACATATTATTTTACAACAGTGAAATGAAACTGGAAATAAATAAGAAAAGAAACCGCAAAACCACAAAATTAAACAGAAATTAAACAATGTCTTCCTTAGAAGCCAATGAGTTACATAAGAAATTAATAAGATATTAAAATGTCTATGATTCAGTGAAAATTCAAGCACAATTTACTGGAATATATGGTATATAATGAATGCAATTTTTAGAGCGAAGTTTATAACTCACATATTGAAAAAACAAAATGGGAAAAAATAAATACCTTAATGCTACACCTCAGATGTCTAGAAAAGAAAAGGAAACCAAATCCAAAACCCAAAGATGAGAGGACATTATAAAGATTAGAGCAGAAGTTAACGCAATTGAGATGGACAAAACAATACAAAGAGTAAACAAATCAAAAAGCTGATTCTTTGAAAGATTAAATAAAAAAGCTCCAGCTAACCTCATCAAAAAGAGGGGGAAAAAAAAAACAACAACAACAACCTCAAATCCAAGGACTAAACAATGAAAAGGGTGAAAATATCAAAAATACTGTAGAAATTCAGAAGATCAGTAACTACTTTTAGAATCTTTACTATTACAAAATTGAAGACACAGAAGAAAGATTCCAGAAAGTTACAAATTACCAAAACTAAATCCAGAAGACAACTAAATCCAGAAGACATAGGAATTCTCAATAACACAATAACAGACAGTGAAATCCAAAATGTGAAAAAAAACCTACTGACAAAGAAAAGCCCAAGTCCTGATGGACTCATATCTGAATTCTAAAACAAATTTACAGAACATATATTCTTAATAATTCTCAAATTCGTCAATGAAATTGAAAAGGAAACATCTTTCTAAAATCATTCCTGGAGGCAAGTGTTATATGGATAAAAAAACCAGAGAAAGACACAACTGAAAAAGAGACCTACAGGCCAATCTCCCTGAAGAATATAAATACAAAAATCCCTGTCTCAAAAAGACAAAATAATAATAATAATAATAATAATAATAATAATAATAATAATTAAAACCTCAATAAAATCCTAGTAACTAGAATACAGACAATCATCAAAAGATTAGCTGGGGCGTGGTGGCTCACTCCTGTAATCCCAGCACTAGGAAGACTGAGGCGGGAGGATCGGTGCAAGTTCGAGACCAGCCTGGGCTACAAAAGTGAGCTCAAGGCCAGCCTCAACTGCATAGCGAGACCCTGTCTCAAAAAGACAAAAAAAAAAAAAAAAAAAAGATTATATATAATCACCAAGTAGGACATATCTCAGGGATGTAAGGATGCTTAAATATGCAAATCTATAAATATAATACATTATATCTATAGAATCAAATCCCAAAATCACATGATCTTCTCAATTCATGGAGTAAAGGCTATTGACAAAATCCCACACTTGTTCATGTTCAAAGTTCTACAGAAAACTGGAAGAGATGATATCTACCTTAATCTGATAAAAAAAATCTATGACAATCCAACATTTAACATAATTCTCAATGAGGAATAATTGAAATCTTTTACTGTCAGATCTGTAAAAGACAAGGATGTCCTTTATCACTGCTCCTATTCAACATAATTCTGGAAATATTAGCTAGAGGCATTAGACAAGAGAGAGTAACAAAACAATTAAAATAGGCAAAGAAAAGTAAAACTATCATTATTTGTAGATGACATGATACTGTACTCAGAAGACTCAAAAAGCTTCAAGAATTAATACACAAATTTGGTAGCATAGCAGGATACAAAGTCAATACCCAAAAGTCAGTAGCATTCCTCTACAAACATAACAAACACACTGAGGTGAAAATAGATAAATAGTATCTTTTACAATAGCATCTCAGAAAATGATATACTTAGGAATTAAGCTAACTAAAGAAGAAAAAGGACTAATCACTGAAAATTACAGTACTCTGAAGAAAGAAATCAGAAGATTTCAGAAAATGGAAATATGTCCTATTCTTGGTTACGAAGAACCCACACTGTGAAGATGACTATACTCCCTAAAATTGTTATACACATTTAATGCAACCCCCGTCAAAATACCACCATCATACCTCACAGGCCTAGAGAAATCACTCCTAAAATTTATTTGGAACCAAAATAGCAAAGGCAATCCAGGGCAACAAAGGCGAGGCAGGAAGAATTTCAATTCCTGACTTAAAATTATACTACGAAGCTATTGTGATGAAATCAGCATGATATTGGCAAAAAAATATAGACCTGAAGGTCAATGTAATACATTAGAAAATTCAGAAGCAACTACAAACAGTCTCAATTATCATATTTTTGACAAAGGGACTAAACATGCTTACTGGAAGAAATACAGTCTCTTTAACAAATCATGGTGGTAAAACTGGATCTCTACATGCTGAAAACTAAAACTTGACCCAAGTCTATCACCATGCACTAAACTAAACTCAGATTGAATTAAATATCTAAACATTAAAATAGAAACACTGAAACTCATGGAAGAGAAGAACATCTTGGAGACATAGCAATAGGAAAACAGTTTATGAGCAAAAACGAAACTGAATGGGAATTACTTGAAAGAATTAACAGCTAGGACCTCATTTTCTTTTATATTCTGATTCCTTAACATTTTTGGATCTTCCTGACAGTGCCTGGATTTCTTTTCCTAAGTATATTCATTAGTTCTTAGAAATAGGTATTTATGGGCCCTGCGGGATGGCTCAGTGGTCTAAAGCGCCTGCTTAAGGGGCTGCTGCAGCGACCGCGGTTCGATTCCCCGGTACCGCATGCTGCGCCAGCCCTGCCAACAGGGCAGGCCGAGCGGGCCATGAAAATAAAAAATAAAAAGAAAGAAAGAAAGAAAGAAATAGGTATTTGTGTGTGATTTGTGCTTTGCATACAGACCAACCAACACAGAGCTCAAACCTCAGTCTCCTTTTTTAAGTTCTCACACTGTGGATATCATTCCCCAAGTTTAATCACCAAAAGTCAATTATGAGACAACTATGGGCAGTTTGTATACCTGAGAGCTAGCAAGGCAGTCATAATAAAATTAGGGATCTTGCATTTTCCTTCTGACAGAATCCACAGTAAAGATTTTTAGCCACAGTTTAAACTCACTGCTTCCTCCTCTGTTAGTGGTATGTCACATACAGTCATGTATAGTGTGCGGTGCGGTCCCTTCTGTTTCTTGGAGACTGAAAAGAAAGATTCTGTTCAATTGTAAGCATCATTTTCCTTTTCACATGCATGATTCACACTTTAATTACATATATAACAAAATGTTATGTTTAGGCTTTGGATACCATAGCATATAGTTCATATATTTTCTTGATTATTAAATTTTAGTGAAGATTTTTTAGATTATGGTTGCTAAGTGAGAGTGAGTCTTCTTATCATGATCTGCTTTTCCTTTAGAGCTTAAACAATTGGATCTAAAACAAATGGGCAATTTCAACAACTTTGAGTTTAGAAAATCATTGCTCATATATGTCCTTCAGACAGCTTTGTCAATCAATGGGTTAAAAGACAAAATTGATCGTTAACCAAAATAAAATCAAAATATTCTGGCAAGTATTGAACATGTAAGAATATAAAATAAGCGAAAGTATTGCAATATTGTAAGACATTAAGGTGGAAATATTTTAAGTAATAAAAACAGTTCATTTGTGAAATTTGATATCACTATTGAAAACTGGCTATCACCAAGAAAACAATCAATAACAAATTCTGATGAGGCTGTGGAGGAAAAGGCACCCTTCTCCAGTGTTAGTGAGAGTGTAGACTGGTGCAACCTTTTTGGAAATCGGTGTGGATATTACTCATAGAAACTCAGATTTAAGATCACATTTGATCTAGCTATTTCCCTTCTGGGTATCCACCCCCCCCCCAAAAAAAAAAAACCTGAAAGTATCATACCACAGTGATACATGCTCACCTATGTTTGTAGCAACACAATTTGTTATAGCTAAATATTGGAAATAACCCAAATGCCCATCAACAGAGAAATGGATAAAAAAGATATATTTTCTTGCAATGAGTTATTATTCACTTCAGGAAAGAGAAACTTGAGGCTTTTATAGGTAAATATTTGCAACTAGAGATGATAGTCATAGGTAAAATAAATCAGACATATGTAAACATCCATCTATGTAGTGTAAGAAGCTGAAAGAGAAAATTGAATCCAACAGATACAGTAGATATTGTGAAAGGAAAAGAAACTGCATAAGGAAAGGAAAATGTTTATGGGAAAATGGAAAAATGAAAAAAAGAAGGAAAGATACATATAAAGCCCAGATATGGCTAAGATTATATATATCTATATATATATATATATGCTTTTATTTTTATTTTTATTATTATTATATATGAGAATTATTTGTAGCAGTTAGTAGTTCTGTGGTACGAAGAAGACAAATTTCTGTTTTCTGCATGCTAGCAGAACTAATGTCTACATTGTTTCACAATACAATAAGATGGGAAAGTAGTCTCTGACCATACCACACAGATTGTGCTTGATCTTGTCTGAGCTTGTAAACTAAACAGGGTCAGGTGTGGTTAGTAATTGGGTGGGACATGGGAAAGTAGTGGCAAAATGGATGAGGTCTGTACATATTTATTTATTTATTTATTTATTTATTTATTTTTTTGTGGGACTGGGGTTCAAACTCACGACTTTGCACTTGCCCAGCAGGCACTTGTGCCTCGGAGCCATCTCCCCAGCTCCCGAGGTCTGTACATACTAAAACTAAGAAAGAAGACATCTGTACATAAAGAAGATAAACCCCAAAAAAGGCAAACATTTATTTATTTTTGAAAATTGAAATATACTTTTAAAGTTTCTAATACTAAGAGAAAATATCATACCATGTCTTACAAATAGATTGTAAGTTAATGATACATTATAAATCATAAAAAAATTTAACTTAAATAATATTCACAAAATTAAATAAATATTAATTAAAAATTAAATTAAATGTTTCAAAACATTATTTCAAAATTAAAATAAAATCATAAGTCCAACTAAGAGGCCAGAATGTTATGTATCTTATGTATGAATCTGTGATCAATTCAGGTGCTCACATAGTATTTGAATATATTATTATATACAAAAATATCAAATAAGAGAATGTTTTCAAGATAGTAAAGAATTCCTAAGAATAAAAACATAAGACAAAGACTGGAATAGCAAAGATATGACAAGCACTTCTAACAGTTTGGGGATAAGATGTCACACAAAAATCTAGTGTGTCATGGACAGAAGCAGTGTTCATGACACTTACTGGTGGCCAGGTGTCACTTGTGGGAATGAGCTCCAGTTATTTTGCTGATATCCACCCTGCAGATCCAGACAGAATCATGACCCATAAGGTACAGGAAAAGTCCATTTGTAGAATATGTTGATGAAAATATTTTGCTGCTATATACAAAAGAATAATTGAAATACTGCTTTTGTACACCTCTTTTTCTCCTGTGTTTAGTCATTTGCCCTATTTGGTGGATTCTTTCTGTTCTTCTTCATGGAGTTATGTTCATTTTTTTTATTACAGCCAGATCAGCCTGCCCCGGGGGTGGGACTGGCACAGCATGTGGTGCCAGCAATCTAACCATAGTCCTTGTGGTTGCCTAAGCTTTCTTAAGCAGGTGTTTTAGACCACTAACCATCTCACTGGCCCCGCATTGCGGTCGTTTTGATCCCTCTCTAGAATAGCTTTTTGTAGTCTGTGTAGGGTTGATTTTTGTCATCATGCATTTCCTTAATTGTTTATTGTCATGGAAATATTTCACTTCTCCATTATACTTGAAAGAAAGTTTTGCAGATTATGTCAGTCTGAGTTGGAATTTGTTTTCCTGCAAGACTTGTACTACTTTGCTCCAAGCTCTTCTTGACTTCATGGTTGGCAAAGAGAAATCTACCATTATTATAATGGATTTTCCTTTAAATGTGATCTGTTTCTTTTCTCTAATGGCTTTCAGTATACTATTCCTGTGCTGGATTTCTGGCATCTTGATTATTATATGTCTGACTGTGTTTTTAATTGGATTGATGTTATTTGGCATTCTATATGCTTCAGTTTCCTCAATGCCAGATTGTTTTCTCATACTTGGAAAGTTTTCTGCTATTACTTCTGCTCATATTGTTTTTGTACCATTTGTATTGACTCCTTGTTTCTCATTGATGTTTATTAGTCTTATATTGTTCATCTCTGTATTGTCTTGCAGATGTTCAATTATTTTCTCCTGCATCCTAGTTGTTTTTCAAGAGATTTTTTTTAACCTTTTCACTAGTTGCAATGATGTATACAAGGTCTGGAAGTCTATCTTCACTTTCATTCAAAAGGTTTTACTAGGTTGTGATTGAGGTTTCAATTTCCTGGATTGTACTTTGAATCTGCTTAATGCACTTTATTTCTTTCCTATATTGTTCATTGAAGGATTCCATTATTTTTCTATCCTCTTCTACCTTTTATCAGTGTCTTCTTTAGAAGCACTTAGTACTTCTTTCATTTTGGTTATTATTTCTTTTTTTTAACTTCATAAATTATTTCTAAGGGCTGGTAAAATAGCTCAGAGGTTACTGCACCTGCAAGAAGGTGCAGGGTTTCAGAGTTTAATCTATGGGCCTGCTATGCTGGCCCCGCTCCCGGGGAGCACTGAGATGGCAATTGGGATTGGGCATAGTGATGTGCACCTGTAATCTTAGTTCTTGGGAAGCTGTAAACAGGTGTATTACTAAAAGTTCAATCTAGCAGTTAGACCCTGAACACCGTGTGGACCCTTCCCTAAAAAATACAAAAAAAGAAAAAAAAATTCTGATCCTATTTTCTGTATACCTTTCTACAGTTGTTTCTTTACTTCAGAGGCTGTTATTTCAGGGATTTCAGGTGAGTGCTTTCCAATTTCTTCTATGCGAGTGTACTGTCTCCTGTTTTTGTTTTGGGTGAGCTTGGAACCTGGGAATGAATTTTGTTCCTTTCCTTTGTCATTTTGTATACACTGTCCTCTGACCTTTGGCGTAGAGCTTTGCTAGAGTTCTTAGCTTAGCTCCATGTCCAGTTCTACCAAGTTCAAACTCATCCAGGTGGATGTGACTTGGGTCTGGTTTTCCTGCTGCAGCCCTTGGAGGTGAAACTGCTGTGCCACTCTGGCAAGATGCTCTGCTCCTGGATCGGCTGGGTGGGTCTTGCCTCTGGTCCCTCTGCAGGGAGTTCTGCCACAGGGTTCCACACTCGGCATATCTGATGGGTGAAGTTCTACAGCAGATCCACATGCTGGATCTGGCTATTGGGATGAATGGGGATATGTGGGACCTGGATGGTCTCAGTCACATATGAGGACCTGGGTACTGGGTTTAATGAGTTTCTGGCAGGCTTTGGGTGGTCTCCTCACACACTGGGCCTGGGCTCTGGATCTCATGGAGGCCTGGCAGTCTCGGGGCATCTTCTTCATGCTGGACCAGAATACTGGGTTACATGAGTTTCCTGTGGACCCCAGGTGGTCCCACTCACATAAAGGCAAAAATTTAAAAGAAAACAAAGATGAGGTGGTCTGAGAGATTTCTATGGAATCTAAAATGCGTTTTCTAAGCTTGTCACAGTTACTCTTGACTCTAGACCTTTGCAACACCATTTGTTGCCTAATTCATTTTACTTCATCTGACGACATAAACTTAGGTAAATTTCAATTTCCTATTTAGTCACCACCTTTTGCAGAAATGTTTCTGGAGAACTTAACTGGGGTTGGCAATTTACGTGCCAATTTATTTCAGCAAACTTGTCTTTCATTAGGATGAGCCTGCTTCTCTCTGCACTGTCCACTTACTGACAGTGTAGAGTTCTGAAGCCTACAAAGAGTTTTCTGTTTTTCCACCATTATCTCCAAAATTAAGCATAGTATTAGGAAATTTATTAAATAAATATTGAACTATAGGCATTAAAGAAATCTAAGTATCACTGTGATCATAAATTGATCTCCATAGAGATTGTGTTATAGAGGCTATGTGACAAAAAACAAGAAAGTAAATGATGTGAATATAAAATAAATACACAAAAATTGAGATTTTGTTGTTCGTAATTACACTTTTAAAAAATGTAAGAAAAATTACTACCCATCAAGCAAAATAAGATTTGAAAATTTAATTTGTATTGCCAATAATTCCATTTGAGATAAGTTTTACTTGGATGAATCATAAGAATAGATTGCTGAGAGGTAGAATATGTAAAGAAGAAATAGATTCATAGCACACTTAAAACTAAATAAAAACACTGAATGTATTAAACAATATTTAAAGGAAAACTGCACAGTTCTCATGGACATACCCAAGCCTGATGCCACAGAGACATTAGAATAGGCTTTTGGATGAAAGCCTTCAGGTGGAAAGTAATCAACAGAAGATGAAAGAGGAAATTATTAAATAATATGAAATGGATGCTTGACTCTAACTGTTCAGATGCTATGAATGAAGAGATAATATATTAAACCTGGGTATTTAAGATAGATAAATCAATAAGTGTCAAAGCAATTACTAAAGAGAAAAAAGGAATGATTTTGGACATATTTGGACATAGTCAATCAGATAGTAACGCAGCAAAAAAGAAACATTTAAATATGCCCCATCTTGATAAATAATGAAAAGTGAGATAATAATCCTAATAGAACTATTCATAAAGATAGCAAAGTTAACTTTAAAATTTATTCCTAATCACACTCACGCACATGCACGCAACCCACATGCACATATTTTTCTTCATTATTTCTTACATTATTATAAAATGTATTTTCCTTTTGTCATTACTTTAATAGACATGATAACTCAGAAATATTTAACCAGTGTTTCAAAAAGATTTTCAAAGTTTGCTCTGCACACTGACTTTTTGTGTTCTCTTATGCTGCTACTCCTATACTTACGTTTTTAGAACTGCCTATGCATTTTGCCCTGTATATCCGTTATGTAGACCTATTCAGGGTACATTTTCCTAAGTAGTGACTCCAAGATAGTGGTTCTTTTCAATTCCTAATTGAAATAGTTTTCTGATAACTTGGCTAAATTCAGCAAGTCGCAATGATGCTTAACCTAGATTTTCATCTGTGTTTTGTTCTTCTCAGACAGAGAATGAAACCTAGAGGGAAAGAGAAAAGCAGACACTAGGGGTCATAAAGTGATTTGCATAGTGTATCATGAATTCTCTGAAAGAAAAGCAAATGATACACCAAAAGTTACCACCAAAACCACAAAGACCCTCACAAAAGTATTTTTTAAAAGGTTACCCAAAAGAACCAATTATTTTAAAAATCCCTCTTTCTTTTTCTAGTCTCAATCATGGAAATTTGACAGTTGTTAAAAGCTAAGGTCAATTAAAGAGAAAATGTTTCGTGTTACATTTTCATTTGAAGTTTTAAAAATAATGATGCATTTCCTGTGGGAGGTGTTTACATGGATATAATATATTCTGCTTAATTTTGCCCTTCATTATCCTTTTAATCTCTTCCCCCCACACACAATTTCATAGTTTGTGGAGAGTTCAATGTGTTTAATTCCCCAATTACCTGCTCTCTCTTATTGCCTTCTTCTTGATTGCTAATATTCTTCATTGTTCATATTTGTTATACCCTTTAGATACCATGTATTGAGGAGAACACACATTGTTTATATTTCTGAGTCTGGCTTATTGTACTCAACATAGTAGTCTCCAGATTCATTCATTTTCTTGGCAGGGCAGGATTTTATTCTTCTTAGTGCCTAAAGAACATGCATTTTATATGTGGACCACATTATCTTTATCCATTCATCTGCTGATGTGTATCTGGTTTAGTACTACACTGGCTACTGTGAATTGCGCTGTTAGCAACATAGGTATACAGAAAATCCTCATTTTTTACTACAAAAGACAGAGCCAGAAAGATAGTTCAGTAGACTAAGAGTCTGCTTGCCAAGCACAGGGACTAGGGTTCAATCCCCAGCACCGCAGGCCATGTTGGTGCAGCCTCCAGGCCTGCCTAGCTGGCTGCAGACACCAGATGTGGAGGGTGTGGTGGTGCATGCCTGTAAGCCCAGCTCTGGGGAGGCTAAAAACAGTAGGACTGCCATGAGTCCTAGTTGTGTCGTGAGACCCTAAACCAAACACATTAAGAAAATAAAAAGAAAAGACTCAACTTTGGCAGTGGATAAAAGTGATTAAAGTTTGCTTTCTGTCTTAATGTGTCCATTAGTTGTGACATAGGCTTTGATTCAAAAGTTTACTCAAATTGTTAAAAAATTAGTTGAAATAACTTGAAAATTGCTATCTGCCCATAGGATAAATTTTTCTTCATATCTTCACAGACAAAATGAATAGAATTAGAAACTCTAGCAGCCATTATATAATAACTTATAATATCTTGTATATGTATAAGAAAGTAATGAATAAATGTAATAAATAAAATAGTAATTCAAATGCAGACTTTTTTATTTTTCTCAGTACTATTATGTGACTTGATAGTATTGATTTGTAACTATTAGGTTTAGGGTTATCATCCAATTTTGAAACAGTTTATGTGAATATATATTTATATGAATATTAAATTATGACTTTTAAAACCAAACTGAGATATCAAATAATATGAGGAATAGTAATAGTTTTCAACATGGTTAAAATTCTTGAGTAGAATAAATTGATAAACATATAATTTTTCATAATTTTTTAATTTTTAAGAACTAACAAAATAAAAGACTCCATTTTAATTCACACATTTTAGTTTAAAACTCACTTTTGTATATCCTTTAAAAAGTTATAAATTCACACATAAATACTTTTCATTGTCATTGGCTGTATTTCAAAGGCTTTTAGTTTCACATAAAACAAACTTAGAACTCAGTAAGTTACCAATACAAAGTGTTGGATCAAATATCTAAAGTTTTACATGTATTAAAATATTCGCTTCATACCCTACCTCCCTTGACTGTGAATTTTTTTTAATTCTATGCCTAGTTATGGATCACTGTAGAGAGAAAAACAAGGTCATTTATTCAAGGTGTCCATAGACAGGATTTAATAAATTTCTCAAATGTAATTTATAATTTTTAGAAAATGCAAACAGGTTTATCAGATATTTAATGTCACATTTTAAACCTAATGGTATATTTTCAAATACACCATATCTATCCTACTCTTTTTCCCTTTCAAAGGAGAACTGATGGAGGGTCATAACCAAGCCTTACCCAGGGAGTTGAGAAGACTGCAGGTCATCATTCTGCCTGTCTGTCGACGACTGCATCATGACTGAATGCTGTTAATTGTTTCAATGGACTTTCTAGAATCTCTGGAAGAGGTCCAGGTCTTATTAAAGGAGGAAGTCTGAAGAATTCTTATTTTTCTTTTGGGGAGATTTTAGTCTTTTTGTGAAGCTGCTGTTTTAATAACTTAGTGAGGTATAATAAACATGACACAAATAATTTGTAAAGACAATGATAATTTTGTAAAAGCCACTGATCTTTAGGGTATTTGCAGTAATAAAGTACTAACATATTATACAACATGGTTGAAACCAAATAATGTTAAATACGTCACAAGTTTAACTGAAGCACAATGCCAAGAATAGTCAAATATATAGAAATAGAGAGTAAATTAGAAGTCATCGAGCCATGAGGATGCTTCCTGTCAGTTGACGGGAGGAGTGCTGCTTTGTGCAGTTTACACTCGAACATTTATTCTCCCTTTCTCTTCATTTTTGTTTTCTGGAGAACCAGGGCAGCTTCTGTTTCTCCAGACTGCTGCGACCTTCTCCCTCACTGCCTGAAAGACCCTGGTGATTATATCTGCACATTGCATCTGCAAAACTTGTCTGAACCGTTGCACACTGGTGAGGTTTATATCCGTCTCCAGCAAGATACCACTCTTGTCATCTGGCTTCTTTTCAGGACCCAGTAGTCAGAAGTGCTGATACTTAGTTGAATGACTTTTATGATGGCATTTAGACTAATTAATGTTGTCCATATATTAGACAAATATGCTGCAAATTAAACAGAAGAGGAGTAGTACAGAGTTCTCCCACTGAGCTCACATACGTACATTTGTATTCAACTTGCCAGTTTCTTCCTTACTTTACAGGCATAGATACGCTGCATAGGCTAAGATGAGGCTAATTTAAAAATTTCACTTTAACTCTTATCTTTCATTTCTCTAATTTGTTATCTTAGCAAGACTTAGTATAATTCTATACTTACTTTTTTCTTGAGGTCATGTTTACTTAAATGAAATGGTATGCAAAGTAAAATTATATTTATTGCTATAGTTGTGCTTTTCAGTGACAATCCTACATTGCTAGAAAATGCAGATAACCCCAGAATAATTCACTGTATAGTTAGCAGGACATAATCTAGTGCATTATTTAACATATTGAGCTTATTACTCTTAAAGGAAATTAATTGGTTCTGACTTCTTTGTCAAACTGCTTTGCCCCTTTGAGCCATCTATTTTATAAAAGTCACAGAATCTCAAGGACAGGGTTCTTGTGAGGATAAAGATATAATCTTCACGGTGAAAACAACACATTCCATTGACCTGAATGTAAAAAGACACAACTGGTGATATTTTCTTTCCTTTTACATTTAGCATCACTTTGTCACACACATGATACATAGAGATGTATGCATGCTATCCATCACTTAATACTTAACTTTGTAGAACCCCTTCACATTTCACTTTTATAACTTTTTCAACAGTACTGATTCACTCAATTTAGCCTGTTTTGTCAGTACTATTAATATGATGTCTGTACCATGGAAAGCTATGGGAAACACAATATAAGTCCTCACCTTTGCCATCGTCCAAAGGTTTGTATCCTATCCAGATACATATTTTGACATTGGAAGTCCCAGGGTGAAGGTAATGTGACATGGGATCTTTGGGATGAGATTGGGGTGAGGGAGGAAGAACCTGTGAAAGCTCCCTTACACTTCCTGCCCCATGAGGACACAAATAAGGTGCAAATATGGTTATGAATAAATAAGCTCTCACCAGATGCCAAATTTGTCAACAGCTCCACTCTCCTCCCAAGTCTCTAGATCTATGATGAACTTTAGCTAAATCTATTCACTTAAGTAGGAAATCAGTAACTGTCTGATACAGGATCAGTAACTTGCTTCTTCGAGCCTTTATTTCCCCATATATCCAATGGGTTCAGTAGCAGAGCTCAGGAAAAGAAAGGTCACAGCTGTCTATCATTCAAACCATTGCCTGACCTATAGGAATTATTGAGGTGTTATAAAAGAGTGTAATCAGCCTCAGTCTATTCCATTATATGTGAAAGGCAAAGATAACATTGATAATGCAGTTCTAAATATGCTTTCTGTGATTTCTACAATGCAACACAAAGCATACTAGAGCTGGACACAGTGGCATATGCTCATAATTCCAGCATTTCAAGGCAGAGATAGAAGGATCACATTTTCAAGCCCAGCTTGGGCAATTTAGGGACTTAACGAGACTTTCCCTTGTCAAGATAAAAATAGAGAAAGAGCTGAGGACGCATCTCATTAGGAAGATCTTGGGTCAAATATCAAGTAGAATACAACAAACAGACAAGTATTTTAAAGGATTTTTTTCTTCTTAGATATATTTATAAAATCAATGGTTTTCTGATAATTTGCACTTCACCTATCTAAATCCATATAAATGCGAATTGTATTGTATTGTATTGGCTGAGTCTTTGTTTAGAATCTACTTCCATCTGTCTAGATACTAATGAATGCAAATACAGTTACCTAGTCAGGTGCAAAACTTTCCTCATGAAGGGGACCATTTACAAATGTGACAAAAGCTGAAAATATATACTATTTTATTTCATTGATACCATGTGGTACTGTAGTTAGAGGAGATGTGTAAGCTGCATTTTAGAATGAAGATATATATATATATATATATATATATATATATATATATATATATCTTCAACTTTTAGCATTGAGAGTAATTCAATGATATATTTAAACTGTTCAAGTTTTGATTCAGTGTTATATCGGGACAATTCTCTGTCTCACTTTATTTGTAAAATAAATTTGAAATATACAAAATTTGGTTATTTTAAATGTATCATTGCAGGCTGGAGAGATAAGCTCTACTGTCTAAAACACCTTCTTAGACAAGCTGAGGCAAGTGTGCTGGGACCACAGTTTGATCTCTGGCACCACATGCTCTATCAGTCTCACCACCAGGGGGATTAAAAAATAAATAAAATAAAAATGAATGTGTCATAAAAGATATCAAAATGTGTATTATAATTTTTGTAAATATTTTATTTTATTTTATTTTATTTTTTGTCTTTTTGAGACAGGGTCTCACTATGCAGTTCAGGCTGGCCTTGAACTCACTTTTGTAGCCCAGGCTGGTCTTGAACTCACACTGATCCTCCTGCCTCAGCCTCCCGAGTGCTGGGATTACAGGCATGCACCACCATCCCCAGCCTGTTGTAAATATTTTATAATGAAAATATATTTATAATACAGGAGAAAAATACATGGAGAGAAAATGATGTTGTGAGACACAAATGAAGACATTTTATCTGAGTGGTACATTGCTTCAGAGGCGATTGCTGACATCCTCCCTACAGACTGGCTTCTCACCTCCTTTCTGGAAGACACATTTGCCTTTATGTGTCAGTTCCAATATAGCTGATAGGGACTCTGAAGTTTTTTACTAAATTAAGTTTAGCATATTTATCACATGGTGTGTCATAAAAATTCAGTCATTTTCAAGTGAGTTAAAGGAGTTCTCAAGAATCCTAAATGTCACCACCTACAAAGATTTGATCTTATATATCTTTATATTAAAACATAATTCTTTCATCATTATAAATGTCTGGAAACTGGATGTCTAGACATGCCTCTAACACACATTAAAATAAAGCACTACTTTTCTTCAAGACATTGCTAAAACTCTCACCTATATTATGTACCATCTTCCAAAGAATGAATTTTATAGTCATACCTATAAAAGGAAAAATACCAAAAATTCCAATTTACTTGGCATAAAGCAAAAAGCTTCAATGCACTGCATTGGTTTATTTTCCCTATTATAATTTCATAGATAATATTTTGTGTAGACTATATTACATTATTATATGAGAATTTTGAATAATTTACTGATTTCTGCTTTATACATTTAAAATACATTTTTAAACCTGAAATAACTTGTGGTGTCCATTTCCACCAAACAAATAGTGTAGTCTTTCTTTTAGATCTCCTTACAACTATCTTCGTTTGATAAAATAAGGAAAAAAAAAGCAACAGCATGAATATCTAAATATTATTGGCATTATTATTTTGCCTAAAAAAAAGTGGTTAGAAGTTTCTTTTAATCTATATCTTTTAAGTATAAATGAGTTGGGAGGAAACTGAAGTGTATCATGGGCTCTTGTGATAAAAATGGATAAAACATATTCCAATGTCTTTAATAGTTAAGATTTAGATTTTTTCAGGCTTTCACAGAGAACAAGTTAGTTAAGCAATGGCCATGACTCAAATCAGATGGCTGACACTGACAAAAGACCTACAAAACGCTGTACATGGTTCCAGGGTAAATTGTAAGGGGATTTGACTGACCTTGTCGGATATGAAAATTACATTTTTTGTTATATAGGTCTTGCTTTATCTTGATCATAATCATCCAGCAGAAAGGTCTAATCATGATGTGCAAAAAGTAAAGCCATATTAATATGCTGAGCTCTAAAAGGCTCATGTCAACAGCTTCTGACATTGCCAGTTCTGCTGGTAACCCACTAATATTATGGACTATTGGATGATATATATATATAGCTACTTTCTCTTAGTTCAATGAGAAGAAAGATTTGTACTAGTAGTGTTTAGAAAAGTTATCATGTGTGCATCTTGTACTCTGAACAACTACTATGAAGAGAACAATAAGCAATGTATTAATTATTGTAACTGTCCTACTAATCTGTCCTGGAACTGTCTCAGTGTTATATCTTTCTCATTATAATTAATAAAATTAAAAATAAAAAATTAAAAGATTTGGATTTTTTCTCCTAATTGCTGCATTGTAAATTGTAGCCTATTCCTACTTGTACTCAGTCCAAGCTAACACAACAATCATTTTTGATACAAAAAAATCATAAAATTTCCATGAGCATGACAATATATGTTATGCTTTACTATATCTTTCAATACCTAATCACTTATCTTTTTGAAGTTGTAACCACAATATATTTGCAAGAATCTAAATAGAAAGCAAAGGGGCTGGGAAGATAGCTCAGTAGAATAAGTGCTTCCGTGGCAAATGCAAAGGGCTGAGTTCAATCCCCAGTTCTGCCAAAATAAAATAAAATAAAATAAAATAAAATAAAATAAGACATAAATAAATAGAAAGCCAAGAATGTATAGATCAGTTATGATAAACATAAACTAAATGTCTGAAATTTAAAATTTTAGTAAAGTAATACACTACCATCCAAAAATATTCCTCTTCCCTTGAAACATATGTTGTACTGTTCCTGCCACTTCCTGAGTTAGTTTTGAAAGTCCCTTTTATAAGTGTTTTTAGGTCATACCAGTGGCTACCTCCACATCCAGGACTCAAAATGCTCACCATCCACAGTTGTGCTGACTTTAGGAGAGAAGCAGGAACCTCAGGGTGCCAGACCTGGCGGAGGAGGCCATGAGGGTGTACTGCAGGGCATGTATGAGCCTGCTGCTGCACTGGATCACACTCGGAGGCTCTATTCCCCCTTCTTTGTGATCACACTCATGAAGAAGGACCTCTAAAACTGAAAGTGGCAAGAATGATGGGACATGTACAAGAGAGGGGGAACATTCTGAGGGGGAGTTAATGGCAATGTATATTTCATTGTACTAATCATTAAAATTTAAATATACAAGATTATTTTCCCATCCCTCCTCTACAGAAAATTACCCTTAGCATTGTCAGGGCGTAGAGCACTTATTGGGAGAGATAACATCTGGGTGGGCACCTTTACTCAGGGTGCATACCAGCATATGGACTTCTTTTTCCTCTGCCGCAGGTCAGTTATTTGAAATCTGGTGCTCTACTGGTATTCAATGAAAATGTTTCTGTCCATATGCATTCAGTTAAGCAAAAGCACTTCTGCTGTAAGCTCCTTAACAAAATACTAAGAGTATAATACGTGGAGTAAAATACTTAAGAGTTCCCTTATTTAACGATAATTTTCTTTAAGCATTCTTCTATATTAATAATTCTACTTTCAGATATCTGATTACAGTTTAATATGTACAAATCACCCCACCGAAGATGCAGTAAAATTTGTTTATATATTATGTTCTATAATTTCATACTTTTCAGTCTTCAAATTTAATGAAAGTTCTACAGTAATTTATTCTTATTATTTTCACATTTTACTATTCAGTTATTAGCAGTTCCAGTGAATATTCAAGTGAGTGATTGGCTCTTTGAATTAGATGAAGGTGGAAAAAATATATATCATATTGTATGTTGTACAATTTATGGAGTACCTGAAGTTGAAGTATCTCTGGGTATATAATTATATTTGTCTAGCATTTAATTATCCTAGAAGATATGCATTTATGATAGTGTTTTTTTTTTTTTTTTTTTTTTCTCTTGGCTGATATCCATGTCCTCATAGTAAATTAGCTGCTCAGAAAGCTTGGAAAAATCTAATACTAAGAAGGAGATGCATCACTGCATCAGGGCCTTTGACAGTGATTGGGCCATTGACCTCTGTGTAAACATGGGAGCCTCCACTTTGCTTCAGTTGGGGAAGCTGATAACCACAGAGTTCAGTAACCCTCTCCCTCATCGTCACGCTCTCTCTCATTCAGCACTGACCTCTCACGTGACCTCCAAATGACCTTCGACCATCTTATTTTCTAAAAAGACAACTCAAGGTTGTTTTAAGGACCGCAACTTCCGAAAAGTCTGTCTTATCTTTCTGCTACATTTCTTCCTAAGGGATGCACTACTGTTGGTTATTTCTATGTGCCAAATTTGTGTGGAGCAAAATTGAATTGTTAAGATTAAAGTTCTCAATGCTTTTCAGTACGATTATTCCTATATGTTGAACATAAATTGCAATCAGCTGTGAAGAAAGAAACGTCTAAATGTCTTTAACCTCTGCAGAAGGACATCATTATTCCAAACTCGAATAGCTTTAAGTAGAATGAAACGTACAAGGCATATTTTTTACCCCACTTTCCTCACTTAAAGATTAGAACTTCAGTGGAAATTTATGGGAATGTTTTTCTTGGCCTATATTCCAAGTCTATAAGTTGATATATATATTTAGTGAATAGGGAAGGGAGGTCTTTCCTTGGTGTTACATAGTATACAAATCACTATGATGTTCATGGTATAGTATGGCACAAAACATTCTCTGTTCATAGCTTGCTTGCAAGTAAGAGGCACCACACACGATACACAACAAAATGAATATGGTAAAGATCGACAAAATTTATGTACATCTTTTTAAATGGGAGATATGTTTTAATAGAGTTCGTGAATAAATGGAGCCCAATCTAATAAAATAAGACAAGCAAGCTTTAATATAGCTTCTCTAATGCTATGTCTTGGTATATTGACTATCATCTACTGAGAATCATAAACTGATGTGAACCCTGCCTTGACTTTTCTTTGACCTATGTCTCGCTGCATGTACTCACCTATGATTCATCTTGCACTTCTCCTCTGTTGTCAAAACTCAAGGTGAAGATTACATTATAGCTGAACCTGTCTATTTTAATTTCCTTTGCTTTTTATATGCTAGTGTTTACTAAGTCTTCCCTCTTTCTCTCTACACAAATATTCCTGGTAGAGACATCTGTGATCTCATGAGTAAGCTACAAAATAAATGCGCTGTTGTTTGACAAGCTATACGCATAGACCTCATATCATTATACTTGCAGTAAAATTTGTTCTTTGTTTTAGCATGTCCCCTTTTTTTTTCTTGCTACATTTCAATTTGTTGTTTTGTTTTGCTGAGTTAGCATCTTACTATGTAGCCCAGGCTGGCTTCAATTTCTGGTGATCTTTCTGCCTTAGGCTCTGGAGTGGTAGGGTTAAGGTGGGAATCACTATGCCTGGTCATTAGTCCTTGTATGTCTAACTTGGCTCCTTCTTTAACATAACCTTTATGAGTCATGCCTATATCATATCTGTCTTCATAACCTGTTAGGTTATCCAAAATTTAAGTCCCTTCTAATTTTGATGTCTGAATCATTCTTAAAAGAGTAACTATTTCCTCATTCACCTAATGATAGCAAAATGACTAACTCCAACTATTTTTCCTTGAATAAAATGTGGTTCACTTTAGACACAGAAATGCAAGTTTTACATGATACACATGCTTTTATAGTCTAGTGGTGTCAACAGAGTATCCTAATTTTACTCCAGAAACTCCATAGACTAAGAGCACCCAATAAAAACAACTTTGGAGGATGATGATACATAGTGAGACATCATAACAGTTTGATCTGAAGTGATAGCAATGACTCTAAGTAGGGGTGTACAATCTATCGAAAATAAAAATATCTAATTAGAAAAAAGCTCTCCTGTCAATTTTCTTAAATGAATACCAGTAGGCAATCAAGTTGCTGTTGCATTTTATCAACAGTCAGTGAAATTCATATTTGAAATGAGGAAATTGGTCAACGTAGGACTGAATATTGCTATTTTATTAGCAGGTAGTTTCATGAAAAGTTTACAAATCAGCAAAGGCGTATGAGTTTCATTGAGCAGGGACAGGTAACATGTTAATAATGCAGGAAACCTATTGGGAAGGGTCCATCTTGAGATCCATATGGTCTTTAACTTGGGTTTTCACAATTCATCACCAGTTAAAAATGGATGTATGTAGCCAGCACTGTTATATAATTTTCTTGAATTTATCTTTCTACAACTTTATCTCATGTTTTACCTCACTCTGTATTAACTATATGCTGTTTGATTCATTTGGTAAGGTTTTAGCATTTTTCTTTCTTTCCTTCTTTCTTTCTTTTTTTTTTTTTTGGCAGGACTGGGGTTCAAACTCATGATCTTGCACATGTGAGGCAGGCACTTGTGCCACAGAGCTATCTCCCCGATTTTAGCTATTCTTACAATATTGCTTGATTTGAGATTTATAATACAAATTACAAATACATATTTGATACATTTATTTCAATCACAAATTAGTACTTTTCACAAATTAGTACGTTTCCATATCTTACACAATGACCAAAGTAGCATTAGTTTTTTAAATTCATGTACCTTTCTTATTTTCTCTTTTCATAATTAATATTTTGTAATTCATAAACCAATGTTATTCTTAATATCTTTGTTTTTATTCATTTACATGATGTTCCTTTGTTTACTCATATATTTACACTTTCTAGTGATGTTCATTCCAACTAAGATATTAATGCTTTCAAAGAACTTCAACTATAGCATTTATTGTACTCTGGACCTATATGTGATGAAGCCTAAACTTTTATCTTTGACAAGAATCTTGGCTTTCCTTTAATTATGACAATCTGTTATTTACTGAATATAGAATGTTATGTTGATTTTCTTATTTCATTGAGAAATCAGGTGGCCTCCATATTGTGGATACCCTAATATTTTGGTTTGGGGATTTTTCAGCAATATAATCAGGAAAAATTATATTTATATTTATCTTTTGTAGTGTTTTATGTACTTCTTCAACCAGTGAGCAAATATTTTTCACTAGTTTTATAGAATTTTCCTCTAATATTAATTTTGTGTCATTATTATTTTTCTCTCATTCTACCCCTTTACTTGTGGATATTCACAAATTTGATTTTATAAATATTCATAGATTACAGTTTTCTACTTTTTCATGCCATGTATAATAAAGGTAAATACTATTTTCTCAATGGAACTGTCCTAAAGTATCTTAATTCTATGTTTGACAGGGTCAGTTGATATCAGTTTAATCTAAAATGTCCCAAAATTTAGGCAGACTTGCAGTATTAAAATGTCTGTATCATTTCTAATGTTTTTTTAAATTTTCTATTTTTATTGTGTAAAAAATAACAAAAAGATTTAAAATTTTATTGAATTGAATATTCTAATATTTTCTCATTCAGAGTTCTTTTGATAGTCTTGTCTTATATTCTAACTTATCTATTAAAGTTGTTTCAGAATTCTTGCTTATTTATTTTAATTTTAGACCATATATTTTTCTTACTAATTTTCGCTTTTCTACAATAGTGATAAATTTTCTTATTTTTTAATTTCTAGTAAATTTTAACTGCATTTTATGGAGTTTATCATCATTGAGTTTTATTTACTATAAAAAGCATCATGCTGTATTTTGGAAGATAGTCCAAATACCAGTAAATCTCTGGCTTAATCTTTTCAAGTTTTGGATAGGTATTTTCTTAGGATATGTCCTCCTATAGTTGGGGTTTACTTTAAGAAAAGAGCATTCCTTAAAGAATGGTACTTGCTCTCATCATATACCCATTGAAATATATATCCTAACGACTCTCAAAAGTCTTTGAAATTTCTTTAAAAATTCAAATATTCTAGTAATACAATGAGATTTTGCAGTACCTACTTAGTTGTTAGATTTCTAGGTGCTATTCTTTGATGAATTTCCTGGAATCTCATTCTTTATAAAATAAATCACAGGAATTTTTCAGAGATAGATGAGGAAAATTTGTGGTTTTTGAAACAAGTCTAGCTATACAGTTCAGATCGGCCTTGAACTCACTATATAGCTAAGGTTGGCCTTGAACTTGATCCTGCTGCCTCATCCTCTTAGGTCTATAGATGCATACCACCATGTGCAAGTTGTTGAGAAAATTCAAGGCAAATACCTATTTGGATCTTGTAATCTAGGAGCAAGGAGGCACAATGGAGTAAGTGAATCTGAAAATCATTCTATGATTTTTCAACGATTTCTACAATTATACCCACAGCAAAAATAGCACCTAGTGATTGTTATGTAGAGATTGTTGAGATATTAGAAGTTCTCTTAAATGTCTAGTGTGAAGGACAAGGGTCAGATGATGATATGGACCTTTTAGGCTGTACAGAAATTTTATTTTTTATACAGAAAAATTGACCTGTTGACTAAGAAATAGGGAAGTAGTAATAGGTACTTTAAAAGGCCAAAGGTGCTGAGAAACAATGAGAGAAAGAAGGAAGGAGAGAGACAGAGAGAGAGAGAGAGAGAGAGAGAGAGAGAGAGAGAGAGAGAGAGAGAGAGAGAGAGAGAAGGATAGAGAGAGAATGTCAAGACTAAGTTCCAGAACTGTAACATTTAGTAGAGTAGTACAATAATTCAGGAAGGAGAAGCTTATCACTCAGCAACTGAGATTGGAATGATAATGAGAAAATAAAATTTGAGGGAAATAGATTTGAAGAATACTTGGTAAATACAATAAACCAGAACTGTTAAATAATGGAGCATGAACTGGAAAAGAAAGGGAAGTAACTAAAAGCTTTCAATTTATAATCCTAATGACATTCATTTTTTAATTTGGATAATTAGGCTGTTCCCCATTTTGTTATTTGTTTGTTTGTTTGTTTGTTTATTTATTTATTTATTTTGGTACTAGGGACTGAAATCAGGCCCTTGTGCTTGCTAGGAAGGTACTTGTGCCACTGAGCCAAATCTCTGGCCTGCTGTACCCCGTTTTGAATGACTCCACCAAAACTTATTTTGAGATGTCATCCATATTTTGAGGCATCAGGATGTGGAAACATGTAGAAACTTTTAAAAGATGATTAGATCAGAAGGATTTTGCCAATATGGGTGGATTAATTCATTTGTGTACTGATAAATTAATGTGCTATCTCCTGAGAAGTAATGCTTTTTTGATAAAAAGCCAGCTTGGCTGTGTCTCTCAAATGTACTCTTGTCATAAGGTGAGGTCCAGCCTCCTTCAGGCACCTGCCAATAGTACGCATACAAAAGAAAGCTTTTTCCAGATACTGACATTCAACTTTGGGCATTCTACCCAGCCTAACTGCAAGCTAAATTAACCTTTATGCTCCATAAGTTATTTAGCGCTGACAGTCTATAGCAGAATGCCATTATAGTAGCAGAAGAAGCAGGCTAATCCCTAAAATTGGTATCAAGAAATGGAACTATTACTAATAATAAATATCTGGAAATGTAGAAGCACCTTTTAAAATAGGCAATAAGCAGAGGCTGGAAAATTTTACAAGAATGGATTAGAAAAACCTGCATTGTTATAAATGGAAGAACTCTCTTGAAGGCTCAGAATGATGCCAGGGAGGCTAAAGAAAGTCTGGAACTTCCTGGAAATTATGTAAGAGCTTATAATTAGATAGAATGCTGTTAGAAGTATAGTCAGCAAAAGCCTTGCTGATAAAATTTTAGGAAAGAGGAGCAAGGTATTGGGAAAAAAAGCAAAAGCCACCCTTGCCACTGAGTGACAAAGAACTTGGATGCACTGTGTTATGCCTTATGGCTTTAAGCAATGTGTAATGGGGTGAGAGAAAATTTGGCCAAAAATTTGTCTATGTGCTGCATAGCACTAAGACAGTGTGTGGATATTTTGGCTGCTTTCAGTGGAACAGGACAAAGAGAAACAGAAAGGAAAATTGGAAAAATGTGTGGCCTAATATGCAAAAAGCAAAGAAGCATGTTCAGGGGAGAGTTTAGGGAAGCTTCAATGCAGTGACAGCCTAGCTAAAGAGCTTAGCATGGATTTAGAAAATCCATGTCCTATGTATCATAACAACTTGACAAACTGTTCTACAGGTACACTGTAGGTATTGGGGTCATCTTCCCACAGCAGGTCGAGACATCTGGGACTTGGGGATAAAGGCTGAAGAATGGAGCATGGTTCTCTCTATAAGCTTGCATCTTTGGGCTGTTTTGGAACCCTGGTGCTGTAGATTGTTTAGCTAGTCTAGCTGAGTTTCAAACCATTCCAATTGTGTCTGTTAAAGCCAGTAGGATGGAGAAGGCATGAAGGCCTGGGTACATTTGGTGCTCATTTTGTAGACATTTAGGTATGAACTTGTAGGCTTCTATAATTTACACTGCACTTGGAAAGGTCTTCTTGTTGAATGGCTTATTGACTGAGTAGAAATCTGATGTAGAGTGGAATCTCTTTGGAATGTTCCCACAGACTCATCACCTACCCACACAACACAACACAAACTCAGTGGGCTGATCTTGAGAATCCAGAGGTGTAGAGCCTGAGTTGCCTGCTTCTCATAGCTGCGGGCACCACTGCACGTCTGCAAGCCAGGAGGGCCAAAGAATGGCTGCTCAAGAGGTGATGTTATGTGTGCTATACCCACATTTGTTTTTCATAAGTACCTGGTACCTTGTACTCATCTACAATAGAAAATGGGCTGAAATATGCTGGTTCTGAACCAGTAAGCCTGGAAATATTGTAAAACCCTATACTTCCCATAAGAAACAGTTTTAGTTCATTTTTGACACATTAAAACATGACCAAATTGATTCATTGTGATGTGTTATACTGCAATACATTTACTAAATGTTAAAAAGTTCTACACGAGGACATTTCCTACCAGGGATTATGAGCACATCAACGTATGAAAAATTATATGAAAATAATAGATATACAGTTGTTTGTAAGTCAGTTTGTGATCAAAAATATGTCCAAGTATATGTATACATATTTTAATAATTCCATAAAAATTCACCAATTTACTATCAGTGTAATTAATCCAACGATCACAATAAAGGTTGCAAGCAGAAATAACACTAAAGGTACTAGTTTTCTAAAAATAGGAGAATAAACTATTGAATAGAAACTAGTGTTGAATTAATCACTTTCATTCTGTTAGATGTCAGTTTCATGCAATTGGTATTAGATGAAACATAAGCAAGTCTTTTTCATGATAATAAAGACAATGTATTCTTCTCAAAAGTATAAAATTGTTTTAGATATTTGCACATTCTGGGAAATAAAATAGATGTTAGGCTTTCACCTAACTTTGTAGCTATATTGCCCTAATTTCCAAAGACACTAGGAATAGCCATTAGTGAAATACAGAGAAATTTATATTCTGTTAGGAGTAATATCTTCGATTTCAGCGTGCACTAAGTTCAATCAACAATGACTGTCAGATTAGATTTAGATAACATTTAGTGTGCATGATCACTGGTATTTCCTTTATCCTTTCTGCAATAAGGATTAATTGGGTTCATGACCTAAGCAGAGGAAAAATGCCGATAGTTGTGCCCAACGGACATGTGAACTCAGACATTATCTTCTTGTGGCAATAGAGCTGCACTACACATATTAAAAAGAACCTAATAAAGTGAAGAATGGGCTAAAATGCATAATTAAACACTGAATGAAGTATTAAATCAGTTTATTTATTTAGAAAACTGGCATATATTTTCAGTAACATTGACATTATATTGAAGTACACATGACACAAAATACAAATTTATTTTGCATTAAAGTTTTGAAAATAGAGTAATTAATCTACTAAACTAAGGTTCACAAACACTTTCATTCCTGCTTTTCTTGCAAAAGAGTCAGCAAGTGCACTCTTATCCATCACAGGAGACAAAAAAAAAAAAAAAAAAAAGGTCTAGTTTATACAACTATGTCAAAAGATGTCCCGACTTGCCTGTCTTCATGAAGAATAATAGACTATAAAATTATAAAAATGTTAGGAGAAAGCAGAAATCTCAAAAATGATGGCAGTAAGTGATATAATTCACATAGCAAGGCTTATAGTTGCCATAAATTCTTTCACAGAAGAAAACGAAAAAAAAAATAAGATGGATAAAAGCCATTCAAGACAGGATGAATAGGAAAGGAATCTGAGGTACACTGTAACTTACAATGTGACAAAACCAATTAGGTATTTTCCCTGTCTAAATTCTACATTATATCACAAAGAAAATAGACTGAAATGACATTTTTTAAGAAAACGACTTATTTGAAAAAGGAAACTACATATAATGGCAAAGCTTCTAATTAATTTGGATACTAAAAACCAATAACTTTCACTATTTTTAGTTCTTTTAAAGGAATGCTACAGCCTATCCTTAGTGTTTTCATACATATTTTGTTGTAAATTTAAGGGGAAAAAATAAATATAGATTGCTGTGGAGATGAAGTGTACACAAGAAGCTTAGTGCTGGACAAATGATCTTGGAAAGATGTGATAAATTTAGTATTATAAAAATCCACACTTGAGAGTGACAGGAAATTGAAACAAAGTAGATAGCAAAAGTGTAGTCTTTAAAGGACCATTTATAAATGTCACAGTATCAAGGCAACCTATTTCTAAAGACAAAGTTTCAATTCATTTTGGTGTGAAGTGTCAGTGACAAGTGCCATAGGCCAATCCTTAATCAATGACAAAAGGCAAATGAATGGCAAATATTTATAAATACACTAAACCACTCATGGAAGGTCATTTAACATCAAATATTTTTTAACCCAACCCTGAGTGGTATAATTACTTATTACTCATCCTGACCTTAGATAAAAATTCTTCTTTAATAGCAGCCTCAGGACCTACACAGTGTCCTTTCTCTTGGGGTAATAACTGCAGGGCGAGGCTATTGCTCAGCTTGGCATAAGAATTATGTCATACAGACTGCATCTAGGCAGAGAAATGAGACTGATTGGTCAGTGATATTTGTCTGTCCACAGGGTGATAACCCATATGCTGGATGAAGAGATCTCAAACTTATAATTCTATATATGAAATTTAAATGACATATTTAACTTTGGGAAATAATATTTCAGTCTCTTCTAAAACAATTGAAATCTGCCCTAACATATAATTATATATAATTCAGAGAGAAATAATTTCCTGTGCTTATAATATTTTTCCTAACATCAACAATGTAATTTCAAGGCAAAACAACATGAACAAAAAGATAAAATTTAATAAAAATTTGCTATGCAGAGATAATTACAGATAAAAATGTGATGAGAATTCTATCAGATATCTTTGCTCAATGAAGAAAATGCAGCTTTTTTTTTCACATCAGGGTCATGCTGTATCTAGTGCTTAATAATTTGCATTTCTTTTCACTAAATGATTTTCATAACATGCCCTGGTTAAAGTAATTGGTGAACATGACACAGATACGGAATATTTCTTAGTTGTTCCAAAATAGTTCATGTTTTTGTAGCTATCATCTGGTTATTAAGTGAGAGCAAATAGATATTTTTGATATAAGCAAGCATTGCATATCAGTTTGCATAAAGATAGTATCATAGTTACAAGAAAAGACTTTTCTTTCTTTGTAAAGAAAGGTTTATTGAAAAACTGTACCATCAATTATGTTGATATTGAAAGAACATACCTTAGAAAATTGATAATCATTATTTTTCCTTCTAAATGAAACATAGAAGGTATTAAAGAATAAAGAGCACCAAGGGTATCGGTTAAAATTTATGTAAAGAGTATTTCCTTGTATGCAGAATTTTAGCTTTTATGACATAACTATGCTTCAGCTCCATTTGAGGTCTAACCTTGAGTAATAAAAGCAAAAGCAAAAGTAAATGTCCTACAGAAAAATATACGAGCAGTTAGATTAGAAAAGCTCAGAAGTTTTGGTTGTATAATCCACTATGCAAAACTAACCTCTTCATCACACATTTTAGCCATGTCTTTAAAGACAAAAATGTATTGAGCATTTTCAAAAGTATGGTATAACTTTTTGCAATGAGTAAAAATATATTGGGAGAAAATGTTTATTCTATCACACATCTCTATGCGTATGCTATCTTTCATGCATTAAAACTCTAAAAACCTTTTCTCAATGTCTGTCTCACAAATATCATGATGATATCCGAACTATGATGGAAAAGAGACTAATAACCTCTTAGAAGGCAAAATCTTAAAGGAAAACTCAGTTTCTGGACTGGGCATATGAAATTCAATTTGTACGTGTCCTGAGATGGGACACCAAAAGCAACTACTTGGTTGCATGGTATTCTACCCAACAAATGGTGATATCCTAGAAGCAGGCTGACAGTAGTTTTGGTCATATCTCTTGATTATACTTTATATGCTGATAATTTTTTAATTAATTAATTTAATATATTTTCTGGTATAAGCAATTAAATGCAGGACCCTCATGCTTGTCAGGCATGCTGTATGCCACTGAATAATATATCTGGCCCTTCAATGATAATTATTTAAATTCTTGATTTTGCCATCTTTCTGTCTGTCCTTCTGTCTGTCTTTCTGTCTATCTGTCTTGCTGAGATAGGGTCTCACTGTGCATTTCAGGATGACCTTGAGATCACATTATTCATTCATTTAGTACCAGGAATCAAACTTGCACTTCCCAGGCAGGCAGTAGTGACCTATGGGCTTTTCCCAAACCCTGAGCTCACTTTTAACCCATGCTAGTCTCAAGTTGCAATGATCCTCCTGCCTCAGCTTCCAGAGTGCACGGATTACAGGATTCTGCCGCCATGCCCAGGTCTACAAAACATTTTATTTCTATTTGTTCACCAAGATTTGATGAAATTATCAGCAGAATTTGGAGGATGTGTGCTGATAGTAATAGGGAATATATACTGTTAGGTGATGTTAGAGGATCTGAAGAACTTGAAATTTCATATTTTAAACTAAGTCTCAAAAGTTTGAAATTGTGGAATAAGCTAGTATATGGTTGGTTCGTCAGTTTAAGTCTGGACAAGTTTTAAAGACATAAGGAAAGAAATTTGAATAAAAGTATACCAAGATACACATTTGGAATGTATATCATTTGGAATGAAATTTTCCAAAGCTAACTGTGAAGAAAAACAGTCATTAAAACACACACATATAAAAATTAGCTATGAAAGAACAAAATTAAATAGAATCTTATTCCACATTAGAAAAAATAGATCAGGTGTGTAAGAAACTAATTACTTCGAAGAACTGAAAGAGAAAAAAAACAGCACTTATTTGTGTGTAAAAGACAAGGAAGATGAGTCATGGCTATTGATTGACCAGTTTGCTCTCTGTGAAAGTGTGAGAGACTTTCTCTCGAGATGATTCTCCTTAGGCACACTATACACCTTCGATCCCTTTCCTCTGGAGCCCCATAATCTCCTTGAACAGAAAATTTGGGAAACCACTGAGTTATAGGATATTATAGCACAGGTTTTCTTCTGTCCCGTGTCCTCACTGACCTTGAAGGGCTAGGGCCAAAATATTGGCTATCCTTCTAGCCCTTTGTTCTCTAATTTTTGGTCTGTAAACTTATATTCTTAACCCTCCAGAAGAAAAAACTTAGTGATACCATCATTCTATAACATAGGTACTTGAGTTCAACATCACTGTCTTTCTGAGTATCAAACAACTTAGACTTAACTTGGAATTGGTATTTTATATCAATCATTGATATTCTAATAAATCTCTATAGAATGTGATAAAAGTAGTTACACATTTTTACCCAGAAATTTAGAAATCTAAGCATCTACAAAATTGTACCAGTCAACCTTATGGTATTTTTCCTAGTCTCTTACTCTCATTTAATACCCCCCCCTTTTTTTTTTCTTGTAAACCAACAATTTACTTAAGGGAGAGTATAGTAGCCGACACTGACAACAGTTCTACAAAGCGCTGTACATGCTTTCCAAGTTAATCCTTAGGGTATTTGGTTGACCGAGGGAGATACAAAAGTTATATGTTTTGTTATACAGGTATTGCTTTAACTTGCCCTTAATCACCCAGCAGAAAAGTTTAACCATGAGGCATAAAACATAGAGCTAGATTAATATGCTGAGCTGTAAAAGGCTTAAATCAACTATGTATACAACTACTTTCTCTTACTTCAATGAGAAGAAATTTTTCATACCAATAACAATTAGAATAATTATCATGTCTACATCCTGTGCTCTATATAAATAATAAGAGGACAGCAATACACATTGTATCAACTATTGGGAATGTACTATTTGTGTGTTTTGAAACCATCACATTGTTATTTCTTATTAAAAGTAATAAAAATTTATTAAATTGACATTGCCAGTTCTGCCAATAACCCACTATGATTATGGAATCTTGGATTATACATGCAACTACTTTCTCTTAGTTCAATGAGAACAAATTTTGTACCAATAAGGATTAGAACAATTATCATTTCTGCATCCTGTACTCTGAACTCTGAATAACTAGTACAAGGACAACAATATCCATGGCACTATTTATTGGGGATATACTTCTCATGTATTTTGAAACTTTCTCATTATTATTTCTTATTAAAAGTAATGAAAAATGAAATAAATATAATTAGTTTTTAAAAGCCAAGGAAGTAGTAATATAAAGGTAATTGAAAATGAAAATATATTTTTTAAAGTTTCTAATACCAGAAAATATTGTATCATGTCTTATAAGTAGATTATAAGTCCAAGATGCAGTATAAACCTTAAAACAAAAATAGGATTAAACAATATTCAGAAAATTAATTAAGTACTAATTCAAAATTAAATATTTCAAGACAATTCAACTAAGGAAAGGTTTTCATGATGCTAAAGAATTACTAAGAATAAAGAATAACATAAATACTGAAATGGCAAATATATTACTAGCACTTCTAGTAGTTTGGGGACAGGATGTCACACAAAGTTCTAGTATGTCGTGGACATGGACAGGGTCCATGCTGCTTACTGTTGTTCGGGTGTCACTTGTGGGACTGAGCTACTGATATTTCCTTGATATCTGCCCTGTAGATCCATACAGTTTATCTATGTATCTATCTATCTATCTATGTATCTATCTCTCTATGTATGTATGTATGTATGTATGTATGTATGTATGTATGTATCTATCTATCTATCTATCTATCTATCTATCTATCTGTCTATTTATCGTCTATCTATCATCTATCTATCTATTGTGTATCTATCTATCTATCTATCTATCCATCTATTATCTGTCTGTCTGTCTATCTTTCGCACTTCTCTTTGCTTCCTTCCCTAGTTATTTCCTCTTGATCAGTTTCTTTCCAATTTACAATATCTATTGTACCTTTTGGATCTTATTCATTCTTCCACTTTCTTATATTAGGAAGATAATATGATGTATATCACCAACAGAGAGAAAACAAAGCCTATGAATTGGGAAATGCTTTTAGCCAACTGTGCCTCAGTCAAAAGCCTTCTATCTAATACATATGAAAACTACTCTTCTCTCTTAGGGCCTCCTCACCTTCCCTCATTGATTTGCACAGAATCATCATCACCCTTTAGGAGATGACGCCTCATTATTTCATCAGAATAGTATGTAAACTAGCTCACCATTTAAATGATGAATGTACTATTGTCCACTTATCATATATACTACAAGCAAAGACTCTAAGGATGCAAAGACAGATACATTCAACCTCCTGAATACTTGATAAACTCAGCTTCAAGGTGTTGTGAATGGTTATCCACATAGTGACCACAGGAAAAATGCAATACACCTTCAAGACAGGAACAAAGCTATGAACAGACTGAGCTCAGTCCCTCAGAATGTATAAACAACTGAAATTTTAATAAAACTAATAAACTTAGCATTTGAGAAACATGAAAGAAGATACAAGACAAAGTAACATATACTGTTAATATATAGATCAAAATAGGCAAATTAATCTTAAAACGTTAGCATAATTTCAAGTGTTTTGCATGGAAGTGCATTACGGTTCCTCTTAAAAAATAATTATTTTATAAAATATGGCTTTTCAGTGTACTATTTTTCTAAGAGTAAATTAAATATAACGTGATTGTTTTTTTCTTTTATGTACAAGCAGAAGTCTCTATAAGCTATGGCTTCATGCATACAAATTGGCTTGGAAACTTCAAGGCCGCATTTAATATGGTTGCATCATTTCATTTAAAATGCAAGGTCTGTTTGTCCTTGTTGACAATAATTGGCAATTAAAGTCAATTAAGAAGAAATAGAATTAAAGAATTGATTAGGCTTTATATGCATGATGAGTTAACTCTCTCAAGACAAGATTAGGTTTTAATATTTTTTACTCCTAAAGTCATAAGCATTCTTATTGTTTTCCCCATTTATAAAGGGAAATGACAGAATCTATGGTCATTATATTCCTAGACTTCATTATTAATTTAATGGGCTAAGCTCCAAATTGACCAATCTTTTTTCCTTACCTAAGCATTTGTACCAAATAAACCACAAGGACCACAACTCTTCTGTGGCAACTGCTGCAGCATCCGTCCTCCTATTAATATAGATTCCTAATTCAGCTTCACCACATGCAAAAATTTGTTATATGTTCATAGTGTGATACTAGGAATTGGAAAATTCAGGTCTCTCTGTGTTAGGGGCTTCAAATTCATATTTATGTAAATTTTCTTTCATGAAACAATTAATGTTGAATTATGTGGATTTTTTTAGAAGTGGTACTTTGCCACAGTTTAAATCCAAATGAAACAAAAATTTTAGAGTTACTAAACTTACTTACTTTCTTTTCACCACTATAGTCCTCAAATAAAATAATCTTCAGCCATTTATCTTTGAGTATCTTCAAGCAGGTTGTTTGTAAACTATGTTATTATATTGTTCATCAACTGTAAGCGTTATCCATGTACAAGCTTCAATAAAGCATTTGAATATAAGCTTTCACTTCTTTTTACTTCTATAATCCAGCCATTGTATCATGAATTTTTTATGGTTATTTCATTTTTACTGCCTTGTCTTGCTTGGAGAGCCATAGTAGAGTGCTGCAGATTCCAGTTTAAGGACCAAAAATTTATTTTCCACAGGTCAGGGACTGGGAAGTCCAAGGCCAAGCTGCAGCAGGCCACCCCTTGCAGCGTATCAGCTTTCTCATGGCTCTATTTATAACATAACTAGTTTCATCATGGATCTCAGCTAACACCAATTCATTCCCAATAGCTCCAACTCCAAATACCATAGTGTTGTATTTTAAGGCTTCAGTTGATGAATTTGAAGGACAACATGAGCATTTTGTCTCTATAACGTTATGATCATGCACATTTTCCTAAGATTTATATCCTTTTGCATAAAAAATACATTCGTTCCATCTTTACTGCTTCAAAATCTCAACTCATCCTATATCAACTCTGTCTCAGCTCCAAGTCTTATTTAAATCTTGTCTAAACTGGATGATATTTGAGGTATCAATGTTGTGCTATAAATTATACTGTCTCAAAATAATTCTCTTATGAATCCATGAAACTGGATCCATGAGAGATGTGCTTCTGAAATAACAATCAAACAGAGTTTGAACACAAGTTACTGGTTGAGGTACAGTAATTAATAGATTAATTCTGAGAATAAAACAGAATAGTACCGACTCTTCTTCTAACAATCCTTGGCTTATTTTCCCTTCCACAGTTGCATCTTTACAGAGCTACATGACTTTAGTTTTCCTCTCTTCCCTATTGTTATTTCACTGTTTCTGTGCCATAGTATGGCTTAGCTGTGAATAGACATTTGTATTTTCCCTGTGTTTTACCTTACAAATGATATTGCTGAAAGCATTCCTGTTGAAGCACACTTCTGTGCAGATGTGCCCATGCCTCTGTGTACATGAGGAGAATGATTTGAATTACAGCGGTATGTGTGTCTGCTAGTCACGATGGAGCTACTGGGTTTGAAAAAGGGCGAACGTTCCCAACATTCTATGGAAGTTTGTAACATTAATAACTTCTCAAATTTTGTGAGTACAAGTATAAAAAAGACAGCCCTTGTGGCTTAAATTTTCATTTTGCCCTTTCTCACAAAATTGAACTTTCACCCGCAGTGGTCATTCTCAGAGTGTGCGCTGTACTGTCCAGCAGTGTCCCTTCCTGCTGTTCCTACTCGGTCTCTGTCCCCACCTATTCTCAGTTTGAGCATGTGTTTAGCATTTTCTTTCTTCTTTCTTGGAACATGGTTTTATTCTTGACTTTGAACCTTTACTGTTTTAAACCACTGTAAATATATCCTCTTAATATGAGAAATGAAACTGGGGCAAGGAGCTGTTCAATTTTGTTCCATCATCCAATGAACGAAGTACATTCATTTTGATACATCTTATTAAAAGTTTCTCTGTGCTTTGTCTTATTTAAGATATGTTTCTCTTTCCCAGTCCTAAAAGCATTAGAGGCTATTTTTTTCTAAATTAAAAATGCTTTATTTCATATAAAATACTCTTTATGCCCTCTGAGCTGATTTTATAGTATGATGTTATGATTCAATGTCGTGTTTTCCCATCTAGATGACCAGTTTTACCAGCATCATTTGTTTACTGGATCCTTCTTTCACAGCTTATTTTCAGAACCAGGTCTTGTTTGATGTCTTGCTCGCCCTTGGCGGAGCTCTGCTTTCTGATTCTCAGCTCAGCTCTGCTCCTTCACTAGCCCACCTCCGTGCTACATTCTGTGTTCTGCTGTGCTGGGAGAAAGAGCCCATCTTCCTCACGTTGCCCATGATTCTCCCTGAAAAGTCTCCAGGCCCAGACACCTCTGTATCTGAGTCATTTCTCATGGTTACATTTACAACCAATATCCTTGAAGAATGAGGTCACATTGCCTGTGTACAAAGAATAGCCTTGATCACTGCTGTCTGTGAAAAGAGATGAAATTTCCCCAACTTGGTGATCTCTGAATGCCGCCTTTGGGAAGTGTAGGCATTAGATTAAATGCGCTATGGCCCTCTCACGAGGTTTAGAGCCAAGAGGGACTATTACCCTTGCATACTTTAAAGAGTCGAGTCGTTTTCCTCTAACCCAGAAGTATTTTATGTTCTGCTAACACCAGTGTAAAAGGGGACAGGTGGATATCCCAGCTTATAAATATGAAAAATATCACAAACCAGATGTTGTATGTTTTCTCTTGTACATATATATTTAACCTCAGACTTTTAAATATCCAGACAATCATATAACAGATATAGCCAAAATATATTGAATCTAAAGATCAGTTCCAAGGGAAATTTCAATACCAAGGGATTTGTATGTCATCACTTCTAAACATAGGGTATACGTTCTCAAATTTCTTGAAAAGAATTATAATAAATGTGTATAATATTTTTTATCAAAAATTTTACTAAGGGCTGACCACATAGCTCAATGGATTGAAGCTCCCACTTAGTCTCAGTGATTGGTTCAAACCCTGGATTGCTGTGCCAACCCTGCCCCTGGGATGCTCTGAGACTGTGATTGAGACTGAGTGTGGTGGTGCATGTCTTTAATCCCAGCTTTTGGGAGGCTGAATATAGGAAGATCACTATGAGTCTGATCTATGTAGTAAGACCACGTAGACCCTGTACTAAAGACATTCAAAAAAAGAATCCTTAATGCTTTGTTAAATTAATTTCTACATGTGATATTCTCTTACTTTATTCTTTAGATTCCATTCAGTTAAGAATCATTTCATTAGCCTTGTGTGGTAGTGCAGACTTGTAATCTCAGTGCTTGAAAGGCTGAGGCAGGAGAATCACCAGGAGTTCAAGGTCACTGTAAACTGCACAGAAAGACACTGTCTCAAAAAAAAAAAAAAAAAAAAAGAATTCCAGCACTTGGAAGGCTGAGGCAAGCGTGAGTTCTAGACCAGCCTAGGCTATAAAAGTGAACTCAAGGCCAACCTGCACTGCATAGCGAGATCCTGTCTCAAAATGATAAAAATAAATAAATAAAAATGAACTGTTTTACTAACCAATATTTTTCAAGAAATTTATACTCTAAGCAAATCTGTTGGCATGAAGTTCTTCATAATTTTATCTTAAATCCTTCCTATAGATAGGAAAAATTTAGTTATAACCATTTTTGCTCCATCACACCAGCAGTAGCCTACCTTCCTCTAAATTCTTAATTTAGTGTTGTTTCACAAAATCTATTTATTACATTAAAAAATCAAATCTGATCTTTAAGAATTTTTTCTCAATTATTTTGTATTTTATTTCTTTCTATGCATATGTTATTTCTATTACTATGATTTGGGCATGTTTTATTTACTTTTGCTATTTTCTAAATTTTAAAGATAATAATTTAGATTTGGAAAAGACCCATCTTCTGTCCCCACAAACTATCTAAAAGCTGTGAAGTTGTCTGGTAACACTGTCTGAGCTGGTATCCTACATATTTTGTAATAGCTACAGTTGCTATTATCTTCCATTACCTTAAGGAATTTCCTTTGCATTTCTTGTGTTTCAGGTCTGCTGAGGATAATTCTGTTATCTTCTTAGTTGCCTTCAACTGTTGCATCAACACAGTGGAGTGCATGGTTTAATCAACAGAGATTGATGTCTCACAGTTCTGATATCTGGAAATCTGAGATAAAGGTGCCAACCAGTATACCTGTTCGAGAGAAGTCCCTTGTCTGGGTTGCAGATAGCTATTTCAATTTTGTCCTTACAGGGCTAGCAAGATAATCCAGTGGTCTAAGCTCCTGCTTAGGCAAACACAGAGACCTAAGTTCGATCCCTGCATCACATGCCGCACTGGCCCTTTGCTGAGCTGGTCACTGAAACCCAGCTTGGTGGCCCATGCCTGTAATTCCAGCGTGGGGCAGGCTGAAAACAGGAGGCTGGCTAAGAGTTTGAGCTGCATAGTGAGATCCTGTACCAAATACGTAAATTAAAATAAAAGAAAAAATAATTTGTCCTCATGAGATTGAAATGAAAGAATGTCTTTCCCCCCCCCCTCCCCCAGTTTAAAAGGCCAAGAATTTCATCGTGAAGCTTGCATTCTTATAACCTTCTTTAAGTCTAATTACATCTCATAGATCTTACCTCCTACTTTCTCACTGAAAGGTAGGATTTTAGGGCCAGGGAGATAGCACTGTGGTACAAGTGCCTACCTGGCAATTGCAAGGTCGTGAGTTTGAACCCTGGTCCCACAAAAATAAATAAATTAATTAAATGAAAGGTAGGATTGTAATGCGCAAATATTTTGGGGAGGTTTATTTCTAATAATCAAAACATTCTGTTTTACCATTACTTACTACTTATATGCCCAGTGGTAGGATAAGTTTGGTTAACACTTTTGTTTTAATCTTTCCCTAACATAACAATTTACTTTGACATATTGTTTTATAACTTCAGATGAATTATTAGTGCATTTTTTTCTCAGTATGTTAAAAACTTTTCTCTTAGTTGATAGATTGTACTCTAAGCCTGGAATTCTTTTTTTATAACATGATGAGTACTCTCAGACCTTTCTCAATATGTCAACTTCTGTTTTTATTAAACTTATAGATGTTCTACTATTTCCATAATTTTTAAAATGTATTTGGTTCTTCAAGGGTGTCACTATTGCTGCCTGGACCCGTAGTGAATCTCCTGTTTCTCAGCCTCCCCAGTGCTGGGATTATAGGTGCATGCCACTACGCCTGAACTCCGTGGCCAGCTCAGCCACAGAATGTGGGGCCATGTGGCATGCACTTGCCTAAGCAGGCACTTTAGTCTGTTGAGTCAGCTCTCTGGCCTAAACCTTAATTTTTGCATATTCCCTTTTTCTCCTGTAATGAAAGGTACACTCATTGGTTGGGTATGGTGATGCACGCCTGAAACGCCAGCGATGAGGAGACCAAGGCAGAAGGATCTCTGGGAGTTTGAGGCCAGCTGGGCTACAAAATGTATTCAATTGTCTGCCTGAACTGCACCGGGGAACTTTACCTCACAAAATTTTACTGTTTCTACACAGAGGTACCTTAATTTCATTTTACAGCAAGATTCTTTCATTTTCTTCAGATTAGACAAGTTCTAGTTATCTATATTCAAATTCCTTACTTTTTTGTTTGATATCTCTTTTATGTTATTTATCCTAAAGAAATGTTTTAACTTTCAAGTTTTAGAATGCAGTTCTAATTGCATATTGAGATTTCATGGACATTTATTTCCTATAAGTAACTAGCTTATACAGTAAACAAATATATTTGTGGTATTCATTTCTAATTCTGAGAAACATAGATCCATCTCTTGGTTTTTTTTTTTTTTTAACTTTATGTCTTTTGTGCAAAATCTCACTACACATTTCAGACTCATAGTGATCCTCCTGTTTTCAGCCTTCCCAGTGCTAGGATTTCAGAAGTGCACCACACTGGGACTCCTTGGTGGTTTCAAAGCACTGGCGAATAGGGTAAGTGCAGTGTGCTGTACAGAGGATTGAACCCAGGTCTTTGTGCTTGCCTAAGCAGGCTCTTAGTCCACTGATCTACCTCACAAGCCCTTCTATTGGTTATACTTTTCAGGGCTTTTTTTTTTTCTTGTGGTACTATAGATTGAACTCAGGACTTTGGGCTCACCAGGTAGTCACTTATTTTACTGAGCTATCTCCCTGGCCCCAGAAGATCTTTGTTTCAACCATTGTTCTGTGATTTACATAATAGGGTCTCCTTACACAGTTCAGACTCATAGTAATCTTCCTGTCTCAGCCTCCCCAGTGCTGCATCACAGGCATGCACTACCACGCCTGGTTTTAGGCTGGTGTTGGGCAGGGTTTTGGGCCTTGCTTAGAATGCAAAACCGGGGCTGGAACTCAGGTCTTTGCACTTGCCAGGCAGGCACTTAGGTTGCTGAGCTATCTCTCCAGCCCCCTGTTGGTCATTCTTACCATGGAACTGTGACATGTGTACTGTTGTCTGGATATTTGAATGCTATACACTTATAACGTTGGATTTTTATTATTGATGTGGAAGATGTCATTTTTGTTTTGTCTTTTTCATAGTGAATTAAGCACATTGTTCAAAAGTCAGACCTTGTACACTGTATTTTCAAGAATCATTGAAGTTATTTTATTATCTCCAACTGCGTTTTGTCTCCAGATTACAGGCGGGCACCATGCCCAGCCTCAGCGGCCATCTCAGCTATCCCCATTGGGGATGGAACCCCAGCCGCTATGTTCTGGCCAAGCAGGCACATTAGTCCACTGAGCTATCTGGCCAATCCTCTGAAGTGCTAAATTTTAACTGTAACTTTCTAAAAGGATATGATAAGATTATATCCCATTTGTGAAGTGGCTTAATAAATCTTTTCCAACTTTTAAAAATTTAAAGATCAAATCACTTGACTTTGCAATTTAAAGGAACACTTTATGTTTAAAATTTCATGAACTTCCCCTCGAATTGGAGAAATACAACAAACATTTCCCATTTGCACCACTTTCTCCATTATTATCTCACGTTAGTGTGCTACGCTTTTCATACTTAACAATTTTTTAGGACTGTATCCAAAATACAATACAGAATTAATTGTCATGTTTCCTTAGAGTCCTCTTTGGTGTGGTTTCTCAGATTTTCTTTAATTTTCATGACCTTGACTAGGTTGATTAGAAGATTTGTGGACTGTTGCTCTAGTAAGGTTTGCCCCGCATGTCCCACGGAAACACCAGCACTAGGAATTTTTGGAAGGAAGAGCACTGAGGTACTATGCAAATAGCCTCACAGGTCTTACAGGAACAAGCCATTAAGTGGACTCGACTTTGCAGGTGGCAGCTGTTGTCTCTGGTTTAGGAGGTATTTTCCAGTCTCTGAGAGGAAAACTACTCTTGTCCCCACATTTTACTTCTTCAGTATTTGAATCATTTGGTATGTTTTCTGCTTTGGAGATTTGTCTGCTTTCCTTCTTTCACTTAAGAAAAATATTTTATTTGGTACAGGGTCTCACTACACAGCTTGGTCTTTTAGAAACCCTACTGTTTCAGCTTCCCTGGTGCTGGGATTATAGGCATGGACCACTCACCGCCCCTGGTTTCCTTAGCCAGTGGTGGCATGGCATGAGGTACAAGGGATGGAACTGGGGTTCTTGAGCTTGCCAAGCAGGCACTTATAGACTACCAAGCAATCTCTCCAGCCCTCCCTCTTTTACTTTATAAGCTACTTGTTTATATCAGCACAGAGTATTTGGTGCTCTATGTGCTAGTTTATATCACTTCCTTCATCTTGCTGTCTATGTTGTTTAAACCTCAGCCTCTAGAAGCTCTTCCAGTTGGTTTTTGGGCCTTTCATATTTCTCCCTTTGACATATCTACATCAGTATTTTTAGTACAGGGCTGCAAAACATGCTACAAGTTCATCTTATAATTTCCTTCTTTTTTTTTGTCTTTTTGAGACAGGGTCTCATTATGCAGTTCAGGCTGGCCCTGAGCTCACTTTTGTAGCCCAGGCTGGTCTTGAACTTACACTGATCCTCCTGCCTCAGCTTCCTGAGTGTTGGGATTACAGGCGTGCACCATTATTCCCGGCTCATAATTTCCTTTTACAATAATAAAATATGACATTTTCTAAGAAATGCTTACTCCTTTTATTAAAAACTACACTATTGTAGCTGTAGATCATGATTACAAATAAAAAAAATCTGAAGAAAACATTGCAGAAGGTATCATGATAGGTAATTGATTTTATAACTAAATTTACTTCTCTTTCACACAAAAGTAAAAACTCATAATCAGATTTTCCTCAACTTATAAAATGTATAAAAGATGACTGAACTCATGGTTTGTATCCTAAGTTTTAACATCACACATTCACACTCATGAAAAAGCTACCAACAACACAATTTAACAATTCATTCTTGTATTCACTATTACTCTGTTCTTTCACCCTTTACTGGAATCCTCATTTTTATATACTTAAAAATATGAAGAACAAGGGCCAGCCTGATAGCCCAGCAGACTGAAGTCCCTGATTAGGCAGAATGCACCAGCAGGGGTTCAATCAGGGCATTCTGTTCTGACGCTGCCCCCAGTGTGTGCTGAAATGGTGATTGAGACTAGGCCTGGTGCTGCGTGCCTGTAATTCAAGCAGTTGGGGGGTGAAAACAGGAGATTCACTATGAGTCCAATCTACATAGTGAGACCCTTTAGACCCTGTACTGATATATATATATATATATATATATATATATATACATATATATATGTATATATATATATATATATATGCATTATTTGTTGAAGTTTCATTATAACATGTAGACAGATTATTGTCCTGAGATTCCAAGAATATAACACCTCTAAAAAGTTTGTCACACATGTAAGCTGTCTGCATACTTTCTTCAACACTAATGTCATGATTATTATGTATCATATGCCATAATCTCAGTATAACAAGAACTTAGCAGTAATGAAGTGAAGCACAGAAATGGTCAGATACATAAAAGTGAAAGTAGAGGCCTCCTATCTTTCTATCAAAAGATTATTTAATATTATTAATTCAATTAATTTGCTCTTAGTAAGCAACTATTTTGGGGCAAAATATTTGCCATTTTAATGAAAAAAACATGGCTGACCCTGCCCTTGAGAATTCATAAGCATAAAGGGACCAGTAATTATAAAAGTAATACATAACCAATTACATAAGATTAATGGGTTGCATTAATTTCCTGGGTCTGCTGTTAAAAAATCACTTCATTCTAACTGACAGTGAAAGTTAATTATCTGTCACAAACTGGAAGCTAGAATTTTCTTTTTCCATCTATGTGCTTGGTACGGGTTCTCACCACAAGGCATGGATTCTAGTGATTCTACTGTGTTCAGACTGCCCAGCACTGGCATTGCTGGCATGTGCCCCCTTGCCTGGACTCAGCAGCGGACTCCAGCTCCCTGGGGGTGGGGCTTGCGCTGTATGCTGGACCAGGATCAAACCCTGGTTCCTGTGCTCACCAAAGCAGCTATTGAGTCCACAGGGCTATATCACAGGCCCAGAAGCTGGAATTTTAAACTCAGCTTTTAAGAAGTGTCTATAAGAAGTGCATCCTTAGGCACTGAAGGATGTTCCATGCCTTCATCTCAGTTTCTAGGAATCTTTGGAAATCTTTGGTTTGATGTAGTTGCTATCTGTTCTGACTTAGCCTGGACTAACAGTTGCGTTAGAATTCCCTCAGATGAGGTAACTCATTATGTCTTTTTTTGTGAGGATACCAGATACCAGACATTACAGATTAGGATGCGTTCTTTACAGGCAGGACTTCAACTTGAATTTTTGCTCATGATTGTATGTCCAAAAAATGTCACATTCAGCACACTGGGGAGTAGCACTTCAGCATGTCTTTCTGAGGAACACAGTGAAAATCATATGTGAGGTATCTTAAGGAAAAGAAATTAAATTTTCAACCAGCATAAGCTATAAGACATGAGAAGCTTTGCTGTGTTATGGTTTATGTTAGATAGAGCTTAATAATCAGCCTTGTTAGTAATTGTAACAATGATCATACATATATTAATTTATTATCTAACCATAATAAATCATCATGTAGTTACAATAAATTATAATATTGCTACAATAAGTGAGTTATTCTATAGTGGTAATAGCACCAAAAGGTCCATATTTTAACAAAATTAATAATAGGATTTAAATATTGAGTAAAATGTAAACAAATGCTAGCTTTTACTGCAATTCAAACATATGTTTAGACAGAATGCAATGCACATAAGTAAAATAACAGTAGTGCCATTGTAAACTGCCTGCCTTTGATATTCTCAATATAGATAACATTTCATAATCAAAATGATCAAAATTTTAAAAGTTGAAGTGATTTATTTTAGCATCAGCTAAAAGCTCTATCAAAATATTTTTTTAAATTCAAATACGAAGTGTGAATATTGAACTTATAAATAAAGCCATTATTAAAAGGAATACAGAAAGTGAACAGTAGATATTCCTATAGTAAATTCATGAAATTAACAGAGACATTCTCAGGTATGATCTCAGTACATCAAAATATTTATTGCTTTATATACAAATAAGAAGAGTCCATTACTAAAGAAAGAAGTTTTACTTTCACAACTCATAACTAAATATTACTGTTTATATACTTAAGATAATTTTTACCTGAAGTAGTATTTATACATTTAAAGATTCTAAGTATTGCTTTATTTTTATTCCTGTTTCTGCAATGCATATAACAAGTACATTATTTATGAAATATCTCAGTTAAAATGGGATCATACGAAATTAAAATGCTCTGCCCAGAAAAGGAAACAATAAACAGTGTGAATACACAACCTGCAGATGAGAAAATAATTCCCCAGGTATTACTGAGACACTGGCTTAATATTCAGAATTTACAAAGAACTTAAAAATCTGTGTCTCACACAACATGAACCACCCAATCAAAATGTGGGCCACTGAAATGAGTGGATACATCAGGGAAGAAGGACAAATTGCTAATGAATACATAAGAAAATGTTCAGCACCTCTGACCTGCAGAGAAATGGAAATTAAGACTGTTCTGTGAGTCTGTCCAAAGAATGCCTGTCATCAAGAAATCAGTAAGGGACAATGATGGGGAGGCTACAAGGAAGGAGAAAGCCTCCTGCAGCGTTGCTGGGAATGTAAAGTAGCCAACCACTGTGGAAATTCAGCAGGAAATTCCTCAAAGTCTAGAACTAGAAACTCTATTTTACTTTACTATTTCACTTCTAGGGATCTTGCCCAAAGAGCTAAAGTCACATTATAGTGATATAAGCATGCCTATTTTTTAATAGCAGCACGATTCATAATAACTAAATCTTGGACATGGCCTGTAGGACCATGAACTACTGGATGGATAATGAAAGTTCATGAACAGTGGAATACTACTCAGTCATAAAGAAAGATACAGCCGGGCGTGGTGGCTCACGCCTGTAATCCCAGCACTCGGGAGGCTGAGGCAGGAGGATTGGTGCGAGTTCGAGACCAGCCTGGGCTACAAAAGTGAGCTCAAGGCCAGCCTCAACTGCATAGCAAAACCCTGTCTCAAAAAGACAAAAAAAAAGAAAGATACATCTGAGTCATATGTAGAAAATTGGCTGCGGCTTGACTCCGTTACATGAAATAAACAAGGCAATGATCATATCGTTCAGGTTTTCTTAAGTGAGATATATAAATGTAAGAAAAGGGCAAATATTTCAATCCCTGGCCCTGCCTGTCATGCAGGCCCCACTCTCGGGCGCGCTGAGCCAGCAATGAAGTCCGGGCTTTGCGGCGTGTGCCTGTAATCCCAGTGCTTGGGAGGCAGGAAACAGGAGGATCACTATGAGTCAGAGCTGCATAGTGGGACCCTGAACAAATAAAGCATAGATATAGGAAGAAAGGGACCATATCTTTCTCATATAAGCATGTGATTTAGAAATGAAGAGAGGGAGTAGGGGAGAAAAGACTGTTGAAAAAGCTGTGTCACATGGGGCTGGGGAGATAGCTCAGTGGCATAAACACCTGTTTGACAATGCAAGGATCTGAGTTCAATCCCTGGTACCACACACCGCCCTGTTCCCTAAACCAGTGGTGGTCGCACATGCTTGCAGTTCTACCACTGGGAAGGCTGAAACGACTGAGGCGGCTGAGACAAGAAGATCACTGTGAGTCCAAGCTGTGTAGTGAGAAACTGCATCAAAAATAAATAAATAAAATTTTAATAAAACAAAAAATAGATAAAAATATGTTACATGCACATAATTCCCCATGAGGAATGTAATCATGATATATTGGAAACATGTTCCTGAAAAAGTGAAAACTAAAAACTGAAGTTCAGAAAACAGAAGTCACAATTTCTTATTTTAATGCTAGTTAAAGCAATTCTCAGTTAGCACTGTGTTTCCCTTTGTGAATTTATCACTTAGAGGCAGCACCAGTTTTAGGGAGTGCAGGACATTCTATATGCCCACTTCCTTTTCTTATATTTTAATGTTAGTCATCAGAGAAAATTGTTTTAGATATCCTTATTGATTGTCTCACGTATCCACTTATCTAATTTAAAAGTTTATATGAGGGCCAGTGATATAGCTCAGTGGCACAAGCCACTGGCAAGCAGGAGGTCCTGAGATCAATTCCTGGTAAAAAAAAAAAAAAGGAATTTTATGGAGCCAGGATTGCCTGTAATTTCAGGACTTGGGTAGCTGAAGTTGGAAGATCTCTGCAAGTTCGAGACCAGCCTGGGCTACAAATTGAGCTTCGGGGCCAGCCTGAACTGTATATTGAGGCCATTTTGTCTATTTTTTCACAAATAATGTTTCAAAAGAAAAAATAATGATAATAATAACAAAGTAAAAGAATAAAGATTATCTGGAACATAGCTGGAATTATGAGTGAATAGGTGTATATGTGCTTAAGGCTCACTGACCATCTTGCTGAAGGTTGAATGGTATATTTCAATTCAAATTAGCAGCCCTTGAGCATTTACACATTAACAAACCCCTTGAATTTTAGGTAAAACACATAATACAGTAGAACATTAGGTAAGATTTTCATGAGAATAGTTTTAACAGTGGGACACCCACTTGGGACCCCCCCTCCTGTCCCTCTGTCAGACAGGAGCTTTCTTTCCCTCAATAAATCTATTCTGCTCATAAAAAAAAAAGAATAGATTTAACATAAAATTTTAGAAGATGTGTCCAAGCACAGAAAAATCTAGACTTCCATATCACAGGTTTCTGCCTCATTTGTCTTAAAATATATACTCAAGGCATGCCCCTTCACTATGTGGAATATATTCTAGTTTCAGAATTCATAAGTGCAAAAAAAGCTGTCTATTTTGAAATGATATCTAAAATGTAATATATCAAGTTTTATAACTCAGAAAAAACCCAAGAATGGATGTACTGGTGAAATACTCCAAAAAAGACTGCCTTTGTGAATTTTGATAAGTAGAATTAAACAAATGATTCTCTATTCTTTGCGAATCTGCAATCATATGCCACAATTTTCCAAAACCATATTATATATATTATATATAAACACTAGTAGTGTATTTTCTATATTTTCTTAAATGTTCCTTCCACCATTGTACTAAAGTATTATCCCATTAGTGAAGTTTTATTTTTTATAATAAATACAATTTTTTTAGCTTGGGAGATAGCTCAGTAGAATAAGTGCTTGCCTGGCAAGTGTAAGGGCCTGAGTTCAATTCCCTGTTTCAGGAAAAAGAAAACAATTCATTTAAATAAAATCACAAACATTTACTTAGATACGGCCTGAAATTCATTTCATCTGTAACAGCACAGGTGAACCAAGTTCAAAATTTTGTTATCTTTTCCAATCTTGTAAACATTTGTGGTCTTGATCCTATATTTTATATTGAGGCAGAATTTTCTCTTTTATTCTTTTCTAGGATGATTCTAGTGAATAAGGTCATGCTAAAAAGAATGAGCACATAGTAATAATATTTTATACATGAAAACTGCAATTTCTCTCAATTCAATTCTTCAAGTGTATTTGTAGGACTTATTAATACTAAAAGTAAGTGGGAGAAATTAAAGTCTTCACAATCTCAGTAATGTATATATGATACATATCATTAAGAAAGATCATAGATCTACAAAACTATATAATTGAGTTTTAAGAATGTGGAGCTTTTATTAATATCTAAGAAAGAATATGAGCCTGCTATTTCGCTATATTTATCCACAGTGCTCATAAAACTCTCTCCACAAGATGATAAAATCTCTGTCAGATAAGAAGTTTGCCCAGTGTTTATTTGCATAGTCAAACAGGTTTACTTACTTTGTCTATTTATGTGTTCTTCATTGTTTACATACTACATAAGGCTTGAATAATAGAAATTTCTGTAATGCAAATTTTTCCCTCAGCAGATATGAAATGGAAATGATAGAATTGCCCTTTTTACTCTCAACTCTGCAGCCAATACTGCTTGTACTAATTTACCTTTGTTGGCTGGTATCGTGACTTAGGTGACAGCACTAACATTGGATTTCTTTAGAAAATAGGAGACAAACCATATGTTTGGATTACATTTTCTATAAATACTAGCCTAACTCTGGCAGTCTTATAAAAGATCAGGTAGAAAAGAGCTATTTAAGCCACAAGAAATAGTAACCCTCTTCATCCACCATAAGTGTTAAGACTTTTATCAAACCATTGGATCTTAGTCATGCTTTTTACTTTGTTCATATTTCTGGCAGTACATGGGGCCAGGTTCTTGAAGAATAGAGCCCCATTCATTCTTCTATGATAGAGGGATGCATGCAGGAAGATATGTAATCTAAACTCTATTTTCTTAAACATGGGCATACATAGATACGTGCAGACATAGACACATGCACACATGCACACATTCCCCCACTGACTATGTAGAGTTCCTGAAATTGCATATCATGACAGTGATTCTGCTTCTTCAATAAAATTCAAACCTTCTATGAAAAAGAATGTGTTTATCATAAACTTTGTCGTGAGCTTGGACTATACTGTCACATAAATTAGGAAAGTCTGAACTGGAAGTCTAGTCGCTGTGAAATTAGAAATGTAAGGATAACGTTTAAGGAAAAGACATAAAGGTGCTGAAATTGAAATAACTGAAGACAGCTAAGGTGACAATTTTTGTTGATGAAATTTCAAGCCAATAATCATTTATGGAGCATTTATTATGTGCTTTCTCAAAATAAACATGAAATTCCTTATTTAAAAGTACATTAGGCACATTTCTCAAAATGGACAAGTAAGACACATTGCTAACTTGTTAAGTTGGGCTAGAAAAACTCTAATTTTAACACATGGCAATATTATTATGAGAATATGAATTTAGGGACTGACATATATCATAAAAGTAGTTGAAAAAAACACTAACCAATGAAAACAAAGATAGAAAGAACGAAAAGAAACATGCATGAGATTGAAAACAAGAACCCTGGGCTTACAAATTATCTTGCTAGTGGTATGACCTGGAACACAGCAAGTTGTGGCTGCCACCTACGCCACCTATACCAACTATGCCAGAGAAAGCCGACTCCCTGAAAGCGGTCCTTTTCTTTCTTTTCTTGTAGATGTCTCCTTGTCAAGTCTCCTCTGCAGGTTTTAATCTGATGAACATCGATTCTTTCTATATCATTATAGGAAACTGAGGCCCTTCCTTTCATAGTGCTGTATGCCATATAAGCCTGGGCTCTTGGGGTAGGCACACCTATGAAAGTAAGTAATCTATTTTGTTGGTAGAAGAAAAGGAAAAAGAAAAAGAAAACGGGGATAAGACAAGGAAAGACTAAAAGGAAAACTCAGAGAAAACCAAATGAAAAAAATAATTTTAAATACAAAGTTCTAGGCCAAGGATGTAGCTCTGATGTTCAGTGCCTGCCTAGTAAGCATGTGGTAATCATGTTTCTTTCCTCTCTTTCTAACTTTTTTAACTGTTTAGTGTTTTTTTTTCAACTATTTTTATGATATAAGTCAGCGCCTAACTTCATATTCTTATAATAATTTCACATGTGGTCCTGAGTTCAATTTCCTGTAGTAGAACAGAATAAAAAATAAAAAGCACTATTTTTTTCTCTGTGTAAGAGTATTCAGGAGAAAAATAAATCAGTGCATGTAATAAAATTTGTTTAAAGCTAAAAAAGTCAAATTATGAATTTGTGAGTGCTATTTACCACAAAACACTAGACACATATGCTAAGATGAGCAATCGTCCCTTGCAAGTGGGCCTCCTCCATAGGACAGTGAAGCATGCTCACCATGTTCAAATGGCTATGTACTGGATATTCTTTTTTTTTCCGTTTTGCTGAGTATGTTTTTGGTTTTCGTTTTGTTTTGTTTGTTTTTTACTTTTTAAACAGAGTAAAAAGTAACATTAAAGCACAAAAATGACGAATGATACCAAATTTCACTAAACAAAATAGTATCAATTTCACAATATTTGCTGTACTACATAGTGTTATCTTTATTTTTATTTTATTTTATTTTATTTTTTTCTTGTTTCAGAACCTTTGTTTGTTTGTTTATTCACTCATTTTTATGGCCGGCTCAGCCCACCCCAAAGGCAGGTCTGGCACAGCATGTGGTGCCAGGGATCGAACTGCGGTCCCTGAGGCCACCCAAGCTTTCCAAAGCAGGTGCTTTAGACCACTGAGCCATCCCGCCGGGACCCATAGTGTTATCTTTAAATTAGTTGTTCATATTAATGGAAGATATTTTAACCAATAGTTATTAGGAGCTTTATTTCTTTCTACTGTATGTTCCCTTCCCCAAGTTTCCTTTGGAGCGGTATGAATACAATTTTAATTATGTGGGTAAAAGGAAATTTAATTTAGAACTAATTAAGGTTGGGTTTGTGTCAGTCCGAGTCCCTGTTGCTTGGATAAAACACCTGTCACCTACATTTACTGTGGTTCACGGTTTTCCAGGGACTCAGTTCTACATCCATTTTGTGTACTGGTTGAACTCTTTATTCTCCAGCAGACGAAACTTCAGGTCATGTTCATTTACTTCTATTCTCACAGCAAACTTAGAATAGGATTTCACATCTTTGTTTATTCATTTTCTTGCTTCTATGCTGCTTATGTTTACTGTCCATGTAATTCTTTTGAGTGACTGCTTTTGTCTATTATTGTCTTATACTTGAAGCAGAGGAAGCACTCAAAAGAGTGATCTTGCAATCCTTTTCAGATTAAGAATTTTCTTTCCATAACGGTTTTTTTAAGGGTTACTAAATATTTTTTTTT